>PVKS010005817.1:0-82507 GCA_004027875.1 Aplodontia rufa
GACATTGAGAGAGAGAGAGAGAGAGAGAGGGGGAAAGAATGAATTTTATTTCATTTTTCTTGCAGCCTTTGCCGCTCCAAAACTTGTTGTGTATGTGGTGCTGGGGTTCAAACTTGCATACTTGTGCATGCCAGGCAAGTGCTGTAACTGCTGAGCTACCGCTCTAGCCCCTCTCTTACTGTTTTACATAGGTATTCACACTTCAGAAATCTTTGGAAAACTAGTTTCTTAATTTTTAAGTCTCTAGATACTGCTGACAATAATTATAGAAGTATGGAATTTTGGAATTTGAAAGGGCGTTCAAGATAATTTATCTCACATTCTCAATTTTCAGATTGAGGAATGAGGTTCTAATAGCCAGAGTGACTTGCTCCAGGCATTTCTGCTCCTGGAAAGTCTGTGTTGGCTTCTGGGAAGGTGGAGGTAGATTCTACATCCTTCCTAGTCCTCACATTGACTTTCCTGCACTCCTCCTAGCAAGACTGTTGGCTCTGAATTCCTCTTAAGCTATTAAACATGATAGTTCTTGGTGATTCTGAAACAAGGTAGTTCACTTACATACTATGTGCAAACCTATATTTGTGTTTACATGTAGTAGTAATATCCACAGCAAAACACCACTGCTTATCCACATTTAGGGAGAATTTATTTTGAGAAAAATATGACTTTTGTGTTCCTGCTTTCCGCTTTGTTTTCTCTCCTCCTCCTCAATCTTTGTGTCTCACTTTCGGCGTCACTTTCTTTGGGAACCTTCCTCTGTATGCCCAGAGCAGGCCAGGCATGATTATTATACACCCCATGGAAGCTTTTACCCCTGCATGGCAGCATTGCTGACGATTAGGATTTCGTGTTTGTTGGTGTGATTACTTAATTAATGTCTGCCTCTCCAGCTCGACAATGCCTCTAACCATGTGAAGACTGGAGCACCTGCTGTTGCTCATGGCTGCTCCCCCAGTGCCTGGCTCAGAGCCTGAAACACGAACTCTCTTCACATTTGCAGAATGAATGAGGAAATGAGGGAAATATCCTCTAAGCTCAAATCTATCAGTAGTTGAAGTTATTGATTTGCTTTCTTCCTTCTTTCCTTCCTTCTAATATCACATATCTGAAGATTAATTTTGATTTGTGGTTCTTACTCCTTATTCTAAGTACTACCAGGTGTCCCCTGGCTGGGGCTGTCCAGGACAGGATAATTTGATGGAATGTCCAAGTCATTTTCTGGATATTCTGAAGCTAAAGAGATGGATGGAGGAGACTATGCTTGATGGCCAGAGAGAGATGCTCCACCACACACCCAGCAGAACATTAGGCAGTGATGATAGCTCAACAGTGTCTAGGGAAAATCCTCAGCATTTCTCCTAATCTAGAGAATTAGTGCCCAACGCCTGAAGATCAGAGTTCCTAAGGTTCTTCTCGCACCTTAATGAAATGATGTCTGACATTTTGTCTTGGCTGAAGGGCAATGGCCATTTCCATAGCAGCTTTGAGACACTCCATGGAACTCAGCAAGACAAATCATAGCAGCATCCTGAGAAGACTGAGGAAAGATGTAAAGAAACCAGCATGATTACTAGGTGATCAAGGAGGGCTGGAGAGCAGGGCTAGCTGTGTCCATGCACCTCCTTGATGGTTGGCAGAGGATCAGTCCTCTTCCCAAGCCAGGGGCCAGATGAAGATTAGTGAAGAGTGTCCTCAGAGAAAGTAGAAGATGCTCCCATTTGCTTGTGGGCCTGAGAGGCCTCTCCTTGCTCACTCCCTGGAGTGCCAGGAACAAATGCCACCCATATTCTCCGGATGGCTTTGCCTATGAAATACAATAGTTTGAAGCCCTGCCGTGAGCACACGTGCAATATAGATAAAAAACTAGTTTCCCGTATTCCAGGAAAAGATGAATGGAGAAGAGTAGCCATCTTTGCAAGGAATTGCAGGGATGTTACTGAGAAGGTGAACCATGACCTGGAGGGAAAGTGTGACTTCTTCATTCTGTGATTGTAAAAGTTGGGCCTGGATTTTACAGCCTTGGACACAAGTTACTCCTGCCACATGGAGATGATGAGAAAAAGGCCCTGAGAAGACTCACTGACCACAGTGTTGGTATCATGAAGCTTGACCAGGAAGCTGCAGGACCCACTCCTATACACGCACATGAAAGCACTGAGATATAGCAAGGGATAGACAGAGTCCGGAAGTCAGTCACTGCATGCATATTAAATAGGAATGTGTTGTGTCTGGTGATTATTGGCTGGTGAAGAATAACATTTTACTTACATATGTAGAGACTGGAGCTCAAACTATATAAATTAATTTGTCAGACACTTGCCCTCAAAAGTAATGTACCACATTCCATTCCGCATAGTAGCTAGTATTAACTGAGCATCTGCTATGTGCCAGGCAGTATTCTAATAACTTGGTGTGTATTGTCTCATTTAATCATTACCTCAATCTTACCAGGTCAGTGCTTTTACTACCCTAACTCCACTCTGCAGATGACATTCTCTCGCTCAACTAAGTGAGTGAATGAGCAAGTGAACCAGAGTATGAACCCAGGGAGTGTGTTTGCAGCATGGTGTCAATACCTGTGCTTTCTACATTGGCCCTTATGTGTCAGCCTAAGTTTGCATCATAGAACAGGTGACATGCTCAGTTTTGACTTGGATGTTAAATGGCTCACTCAAAAACAGCACCCCCTCCCTCACATGCTGACACCACTTGACAAATACAGACAATTCCCCATCCTAGAGCAAGCATTTCTCACTACAATAACTGTACGAGAGTAGGCACAGAAAGGCCAACGCCCATAGGGGCATGGCATGCAGGAATATACCCTGCCCCTTCTGTATTTTTTAAACACCAAGAAAAATCCCTCCTCCTCATCCTGTGTCTTCGGTCACAGGTGTTTCTGTGCTACTGTTTTCTTAGCCACTTTCATTCTCTGGGCACCATTTTCTCTTGGGAGGTCTTCATGTCATCTTGCCAGCTGTCGCTGGTATGTTTCATAGACTCTGTGCCCTCCCTCTTTCTGCCTTTCATGTTGGTGTCCTAGGGCTCAGTCCTTATCACTCTTTTGTCACTATCAAGCTATCCAGTTTTCTCTCCCTTCTCAGATCTTATTCTTTGTCCTTTTTTCAAGAGAGAGAGAGACAGAGAGAGAGAGAGAGAGAATCATTTTTATTTAGTTTTTCATGTGACTCTCGTTGCTCCAACACTTTGTTGTGTACATGGGGTTTGAACCCTCTTATTCATGCATGTCAAGGAAGCACCATAACCATGAGCCACTGCTCCAGCCCCTCAGATCTTTTTCTTATGCTGAATTTTATTGAAATTGTACTGAAAAAGATGAGATGCGCTCTTTTCCTTCAAAGTACTTTAAGTTAGTTGCTGTAAATTACTTGTATTAATGGGTAACAAATATTGGTCTTAGGTTCATCTTTATTCAAAGTATTTTGGTTTTTAGTTTAATTTAAAATGATAATATTTTTTAGAATATTTAAATCATAATTATATGCTAGATATTTAATGTGCACATTTAATTTTTATTGGCAATAAAAGTTATAATACAGAAGTAAGGATTAAAAGCCACTTACGGGAATGCAGAAATCTTAATAATAATATAGTAAGTTACATTTTAATAGACTTTTTCTTTGAAATTACTTTGTCTCAAAAATGAAAGCATGAAATGAATTTATAGATATTCAGCTTTTAAAGACTTTTTATACATAGAAAAAAATTAGCTGTTTACCTAGGAATAAACTTTATTTATGAGGAAAACAAACATTTCCTTAGTAGTAGCTAGCCAGTGTAATTATAAATGAAAATGGAAAACTGCACTTTGCGTAGTTTCTAGATATATCCAGAGGATTTATTTTCTGTTTTTTTAATGTATAAAAATGAGTTACTGTCTATCTTAGTTCATTTCATATTGTTGTAGCAGAATCCCTGAATCTAGGTAACGTATAAAGAAAAGAGGTATGCTTGGCTAACCCAGTGGCTGAAAAGTCTAAAGGGTCCAGCACTGCTGTCTGGCTGTGTTAAAACCTGGTGGAGAAGCAGAAGAGGGCTGGCCCAGTGCAGCAGGGGCACAGGAGCCAGCAGGGAAGCAGGGTGCTGAACGGGGCTGTGCTTGCTCGTCCTGACCCGATGCTGAGGCAGCGTTCATTCATTTGGAGAGGGGAGCTCCCCTGACCTAATTCCCTCCCACTCAGCCCCATCTCTTAAACGTTCTGCCACCTTTGGAACTGCCACACTGGGGACCAAGATTACAACACGGGAACATTCGAGGTCACACTCGAACCCGTTCAAAACGCAGCATGCCCCTCAGGACTGTGAGTCCACAGTTGGTGCCTGGAAGACAGCTTGTCAGAGAAAAAGTGGCTTTGTAATTATGCACATCATTCAGGAAAATCTCTCCTTTCCATACAGAGCATTTAGCTTAAACCATCCAAATCTGGGCTTCCTCTTTCCCCAGTGCTTTAACCTTAATTTTTAAAAAACAGTCATGGACAGATGATTCGGTACAAATTATTTAAGGACAAGAAGCTGGACATAAGTCAGCCGTTCTGAGTCAGCATCACCATCTGCGGAAACTGTCGGATGACGCGTCCTGAAACCTTCCAGTCCCATCTATGACTTCTTTATAAAGTACGACAAATAAGTCAACACTTAAGCATCGTGCAAATGTGACGACAGCGCTGTTCTGGCTCCTCAAGTCAGCGAGGCAAGTCTGTTTTGGTTCCAGGGGTCCACAGGAGCACAGTGTCGGCCTTGTAAACAGGTAGTGGTGTGGACAGAGCCATCTGCGCCTCGCCCCTGACCCGCAGGGACAGCCACCCACGGAGAGGAGCCGGAGGCAACTGCCCGGAGCATCTGCGGACGCACAGGCTGTGTCGTGCTTCAGTGTCTCAGGATCAAGAGCTGCATCTATCTGACACATCTGGAAGCTTTTTTAAATCAATTCTGCAGGGAAAGGAGGTCAGAGACATTTAGCTGGCTCGGCTGCTTGCAGCAGCTGCGAACTCAGCTGTAACCACAGCAGCACGCGACAGGGCCTGGAGGACCCGGACAGGACAGCAATGTTGAATCCAGTGGGCTGGTGGCCTTATTCATGCAAGCGCTGTCTTGATTGGCTGTCTGCGGTATGCCAAACCTAGGAAGGAAAAAAAGAAAGAAAAAGGCAGGAAAAAAATGCCAGCAAATGAATACTCTAGAAGTGGCAGGGAGAACTGCACAGGACAGGAATTCTAGAAAGCCAGAAAGATGGAGAGAAGAAGCATTTCTGAAGCAGTGGGGTGAAGTGATCCGGGACTTGGCGGATTAGTCTCGGGGACCTGGTTGCAAATCCCAGCTCTACCACTGAAGGCCTAATGACCTTGGGGGAAGTTACCTACCCCTACTTTGCCTTCTTGGTGATAACAGTTTTCGCTTCCTGGGACACTTGTGGGATGAAGTGAGTTAGCGCGCGTGTGGCCCTTACGCAGTGTGCAGGGCATGGCACAGACTCTCTGCAAGTTTCAGCCACTGGGAGTCATTGTGGCGACCAGTGTTCTTAGCTGGTGCCTCAGCACCCCAACGCATCACACTGCAGGTCATCGACACAGCACATAGCTGTGAGGGACCTCAGCCCTGGAAGCTTTATCCGTGGAGCTGACACCCTAAAGTCTGTTCATCTTCCAGAGGACTCGACACTATGGGGCTGTTATTTAGGACTGCACGTATCCTATCCCCCGTGGTAGCCTTCAGGGCGTTACTGTGGAACATTCACGCACTCAGCTCTTTCTGTACAGCACACATTCTGTTAAGCACTTTATGAGTACAGTTTCACTTACTGCTCACAACATGTCTCCTAGACAAGCCCAATTAACTTCACTGTAAAGATGAAGACTCTGAGGTCAGATATATTAAGGTAAGCAACGATCAAACTGCTTGAAGTGAGGGTTTGGGCTCAGGTCTTCCTTAGTCCAAATCCAATGCTCTTCAACCCTGCTCTGTTAAGGGATGCAGGAGGGTGGCCAAAGGACAGTCCAGGGCAGCCAAGCACCATCTATCACTACCACATTTTCTGCAGCATGTAGGGTATGCATTAAAAAGCCACATTCTTCCTGTCTAAATCTAAGAGTTACAAATAAGGGTGTAAAAACAGTGGAGCTTGTTTCCGGTGTCTGAGCACAGTGGTTGTTAATGGCAGGAATGGCAAACACCCGGCACCAGGGCTGCTCAGTGCCCTCTATTGTATTATAGTCTTTCAGGGATGAATGCTTGCTTATCTCAAAGTTTCTACTACTGGTAAAAGTTGCTTCTTCCCTGTGGAAAGTTTTCTCTCCCTTTTGCTTCCCCAAACAGGAATCTCAGGTGTCCTCAGGGTGGCAAGACAGCAGGCCCTTTGCTGAGTGTTTCTGGCTGGGGTAGGTCAAGGTCTTCATCTTGCTGTGACCAGGTCCAGAGCTCCCTGCTTGCTGCCTGAGCCAGTTTGTTTTCCTGATGTTACCGACCCTGTGGAGCATGGCTAGCATTGCTATTGAACCTCTGGGCCATTTTCCCAGGACATCTGCTCTAGAGTTAACTTAACTCTTCCAAGTGGGATCCTCCACCCCTACCCCATAGCAGGTGTGCCAGTTAACACACTTAGTGTTGTTCTCCCTTCCTTGGGGGAGTGGGAACTTCTGCACCGTCCAGCCACCACTAGGACTGCAGGAGCTTTCCTTAGCTACTGCTATGCTTTTGCTATGAACCATGCTGGAAGGGCACCGGGAAGCAGTCAGGGTTTCTCTGAGGGGCTTGTACAGCAGGGGACACAAAGCTGTCTCCTACTCTGAGAAGTCTCCCAACTCATGAGAGTGCTTTACCATGCTCCCTTCACCCAAGGACTTTTTCTTTAGGCAGTAGGTTTGTCCTCAGTGGTAGGGGAGTGGCCAGGAAATGCCTTCAAATTTATTCACCTGCATTCCTCTCTCTTCGTTTTCTTTTCTTCAGAAGTAGGTTTACCGTTGGGTGGGGATTTTTCTTAGTTCTTCTTGATTTTCTGTTTAATACTTTTCTAGGCAGGCTGGGCACAGTGCTGCATATCTGTTATTTCATTGACATAGGAGGCTGAGGTAGGAGGATTGCAAGTTTGAGACCAGCCTGAGCAATGTAGTGCGACCTGTCTCAAAAAAAAAATTCAATTAAAGATGAGATTGGGGATGTAGCTCAGTTGTAGAGCACCCCTGGATTCAATCCCCAATACTTCAAAAAAATTTTGCTAGATTTTAAAAAAACCCCTTCCAAACTTTGTTTCTTAATATTTGAGAATTAAGCTTTTGAAAATTAAGTGGTGGGTGTATAGTATATGGCTCGTGGAGAGAAGATGCGCTTCCTCAAAGATATCAGGGGTTTGAGACTATTTTCTCACTATAAACTTAACAAATCTGATTTAAGACTCAAATCTGGACATTTCCTTTTTTTAGGTACAATAGGTTCTTCCACTAAAGCAATGAAAACCCTTGATTCAATGCCTGAGAGAGCCATAGGGAGTTAAAACTACACGGTTATAGTATTTTGGAAATATTATAGACATTATGCATGTATCTAGTTTAATGTTACTTTCTGAGTAGATTTCCCTTTTGTGGTCTTCAATTTTCATAACAATTTTATTTAACTGTCTCAGTGTGATTTCAGCTGTGGTTTGGACCACTGGGTTTAGACCAGAGCTTAAATAAGGAGCAATATTTTCTGCCCCAGCCCAGGATAGTGGTGGCATTGGAATTAAGAAGAGGAGGAGAGAGTTCCAGAGAAAACAGATGTGGGGTATGATGTTCAGCTGCTCGGCTTACACAAAGCACCTTCTTTTAATCCTTGCCTCGAAGGTTCCAGGATTTATTTTGTTAATAAAGGAGGTCATTTGTATCCGGAAAAGTTTAATGGATGGCAATATTTTCACTGGTTTTCTGACTGCCAGTGTTCTGCTTATGGGTTACTCTGACTGTAGAATGCAAATTACGCATTATTACCCAGCACATAGACTGTTGCTATAGAGGGGATCTCGGACGAAGGCTGATCCGTCATGTAGGCTTTCTACAGGATTTTAAATCTCATTATATTGTTAAAGGTGACATTTCATTGGGGTTTGTGCCTGGCATTCTCTTAAAAGTCAAACATTAACAAGGACTGGGAGAGAACTATAGCCTGTTATTATTTGCAGAGGTATGTTTTTCTGACAATGAAAGGAAATTTAGAAACCTTCATGTAAGCAGTCTCCAAAGTGCTATAGTCTGTATTTCTGTGATGGATCCTGAGTGATGCTCTGCCTTACTCCCTCCTCTCTTGCTTATTTCCAGTTGACACAACTCTTGACCCGGCAGGGCAGGAGTGGTATCGTTTTCTCCTTTTCACTTTGACACAAACACAGGCATACATATTTTCCTCAATTTGCCATAAGATGTGAAGTAGCACTGACTTAACAATTTTCTCTGTGTTAAAGCAGTGATTTGCTGTCTACACTGTGATTTCCTCATATTCAGCTTGGCTTTTTTTTTGGTTCTTTTAAAAAATTTTATTAAGGAGTTGAGTTATTGTACAATCATAAATGCATATAAAGTAACAATATGATATACATTTGTTTTTAAACCTGAATTACACCCACATTGCCCACACCCCAGTCTCTTGATTCTTCTATATTTTGTCCCTACAAGTGACATAAATTCTTAGATTGTGAATTTTACAGAATTAAATGATTTTACAAGTATTATGTGGATTCTCAGGGTGGTAAAGAGTATGTTACATTGTTGACAGCAGTAATGTAAACTTAAGGAATTTTAGGACTAGTTCTCCAATCTATGAGAAAATGGGAGAGTACTCATTGAAATGGGTGGCAGCCGACCAGGAAAATTCTGAGATATATATATGAACACAAGAACACACCCATTGTTTTACTATAGTTGTATCTTTAAGGCTAATAAAAGAGAACAGAGACAAGAAAAGACATCAAGGAGAAAGAGGTCCACAGCATAAGAGAGAGATAATAAAGGAAGCCAGTAACTATGATTGCAATGACTTCTAAAACCTAATAATGTTTATAAATTTTGTTATTCCCTATTATCCAACATAAGCCTGTGCTTTAGATCAGCAAAAATCAACATGAAACTAGAGGCAATAATGTAAATTCTGGAACTTCTCTACGTTGTTTTTATGTTTAATATTTCAGTTTCTTTCTTCTAGAAGATTTTCATAATTCTGTTCTCCACTCGTATCCTAATTCTATATTTATCCAAGGAACACATTTGAATGAAGACACGACTTCTTTTTCCATTTTGTTTCCCGTGTTCCTTTACTGAACCTGACATGTGGTGTAACTTATTCACTGTTCAAAGCTGCTTTGCCTTTGTTCTTGCACTATTCTTGTTTCTGTCTGTATTAGTATCCAGTACAAGAGATGGTTATTATCATGGATACCTCCAGAGAAACTGCTTGGTTTATTTGCCCACTTGGATTTGATAGCAAGTAAACTCAAATACCTTCTTAACCTCTCTACATGAATTAAACAGGTCCTATCAGGAAAAGATGGCACATTCAATTTGACTCATTTGAGTGTACTGATTTGCGATGATGGATTGATTCCATTATTTACCTTCTTCTCCTAATTTCCTTTGATATGTAACTTTGCAATGTTTTTCTATTCTAGGAGGAGTGTCCTGCCATTCCTTCACAAGCTGCTTTTTGGCTGTGAGCTAAACCCTATATGATTAGTTTTGGCCTGTGCAGTATTAGCAGAAGGAGATACAAGCAGAAGCCTGGAACGTACTTGTGCCTTGGGGCTTCCTTTCTTATGCCTCTACCAAGATCATCGTAGCATGCTCAGGATCACTTCTTGAAGGTGAAGATGCATGAGAAACACAACTGAGGCTCTCTTGGGTCATCCATCAGCCAGCTGTCATACCTGTGTGTAAACTTGACCAAAGGTTGACTAACTGACCATCCAGCTGATATGCGACATTCAAGAATTATGTTGTTGGGTGTAACTGATGTTTTTTGTGTTTTTCTATACAGTATCATGACAATAACATGAGAATATAATTTGAGGGCTCTTTACAAAGGTATGTGACTGGAGAAGTGGGTATAGTTTAGGTAAATCAGAGTTTAGGAGTAGTAATGGCAAGGTGCATGTATCATGGCTATGCCTGAAGTGACTAGAGGAGAAAATGAATAAATAATAAAGCAAGCCAGTAACTATGATTGCAATGACCTTCTAAAACTGAATAATGTGGGAAGAGAGTTGGGGAAAAATACCCTAATCTCACTCTCCCCACTGAACCAATTGTTAGAGAAACTTGGGTCAAGACTTCATAGATATCTTCTATGGACAGTGTGGTGTTATAGTAACTGAGCTTAGCAGCAGATCAGAATCAAGCTCTAACATGCCTCAGAAGATCTGAGAACTCCTCTTTCTTAGTGCACAACTTGTAAAATGGCCACAGGTCCTTTGGAAGGCCACAATCTCTGGCTACAGTTCAGGGTCCTTTTTCAAGCGTTCTTGCCTCTCTGTGAGTCAAGAAAGGGCCTGTGGGCTTGAACTGGATAAGTATGGTTGAGTAAGGGACCACAGATCCCACTATGGTGAGTTGAATTTCCGACATCCAGACCTAGAATATGTCTGCTAATGCATGCGTAGAAATACCTTAATTTGCAGCCCATCTGCTTCATTTGTAGGGATCTTATGATCAACTCCCCATCTCCACAAATCCCTCTGGGCCAAAATAGTCTGGCTTCATTTCTCCCAGAGGTTTATTATTGAGTTGCAAACAACTTATCATTGATGGTAAGTGCCAACATCTGGTCTCTGTCCCTCCGGGATTCCATTATTTCCATCGAGATCCAAAAGCCACTTTTTATTGCAGCCTCTTCTGTCATTATCTGTGGCTTACAGACCACAGCTGGTCCAGTATGTTTCATCTTGGTGCCATTTTCTCAGTGCCCTGGTACAGGAAACATTTTTTTATTAGATGGATATAGAGATACAATTGAGGGGGAAACATTATCAAACATTCAAGAACCAATGTATATATACTAAGTTTTCCAGGGCTAATGCCATATCATGGACGCCCAGCTTCAGTTCCCCCTGTTGCTGTTTACCCCAGAAGAACTCCTGAGTAAAATGGATATCTCATGGAGGACAGAGATCTCCTTCTGAGATAATTCCCCCATATTCCCACCCTCCAGTCTCCTAGGAGTTCTTCCTATACCCTCTCCCTGCCGTACCCCTCCCTACGCCTCCAAGTATCCTAGGGAATCATCTCCCTGTTGTGTTGAGAATCATACAATTTGAAGTTATTATTAGCTTAGTCATCTAACATACTGTTTCCCAATGTATTCTAGCCTCCACAGACGAGAGATACCATTCGGCCCTTGAGTCTCTGAGATTGGGATACTTCACTTAGCATAATTCTTTCCATCTCCATCTATTTGGCTGCAAAAGCCATAATATCATCTTCTCTAATGGCCGAGTAGTATTCCATTGCATATAGGTACCAAAGTTTTTGTATCCACTCATTGAGTGAAAGGGCATCTGGATTGGTTCCATAATCTAGCTATAGTAAATTGAGCTGCTATAAACATTGATGAAGCCATATCACTATACTATGCTGATTCTAACTCTTTTGGGAAAATACCCAGGTGTGGGATAGCTGGGTCATGAGGTGGTTCCATCCTTAATTTTTTGAGGATTCTAGGAAACATTTTTTTGAGCCACACATGGCATCTAACTAGGAACAATGAGCAAAATATATGTGGATCCTTTCCAATATCCCATTTATCATTAGTAATTCATTCCTCTCTAGGATTCCAGCCTTTTGACCTCAGGGATGTAGATCAGGGGTCGGCAAACTTTTTCAGTAAAGTGTTGGGTAGTAAATACCTTAGACAATAAGAACCATATGGTCCTGTCTTAACTGCTCATCTTTACCATAGTAGCTCAAAAGCAGCCTTGGACAACAGTGAAATAAATGAATTTAGCTATGTTCTTCTAAAATTTTGTCTAAAAAAATCAGATGGAGGACAAGATTTGGTCCACAGGCTATATAGTTGGCTGACCTCTGATGTAGATAACATTTGGATCTTGTTTCAAATAGCCAGGTTAGCAGACTATGAACACCTCTGCCATGCTTATGATCTGGTACTTTATTCCTGAATCTTGAACAGACTTGTCAATCAGTTCATCTGGGTCAAGCCATATGCTTCATTCTTCTCAATGGAATACTCAGAATCTCCTTCTATTCATGCTGCCAGCTCTTCAGCATATGTTGTATCATTTAGGGGGTATGGACTATCTCCTTTGGAGTTGGCCCTGTATTATTCAGTGTGGAATATGTAGAGCTCTTACTCTTGTTAGAGTGCAGAGTCATTGAGGAGAGGTTAGGGTGATCCTAAGAATAGACATTAGTTTTTGAGGAAGCAACTCTCCCTAGTCAGTCATTGAAAGACTTCAGTCAGAATTAAGCCAGAGAGAGGATCAGAGGATGTGTTTGAAGGACAGAATCCTCTGAAATTTTCAAGGGATTTTTTTTCTCAGGGTTGTGGATTCAAAATCCCTAGCCTAACTGGTATATGTTCAAATGTCCATCCCTTCCTTTTATGTTATTAGGGCCTAACATTTGGAAATGTTGAACAGTTAATTACTGATGCAGTTTTGCAAATCAGATTTGCAAAATTTTTCAAATTATAATTAGGTGGTGGGAAGAATATTTTAAAAGGGATTATTTAAGGGACAAGGATTATACTATTGGGCAGGATATAGGGCAAATACTAAGGATAGTGCACTAATCTAAGGCTAATCCCAGAAGGGCATTTTTTCCCATTTTAGGCCTATAGTGATCAGGAGAGAGTGCAGAGAAAGATGTATAGAGCTATCCATCTATGAGGGAGCTGAGTCCTTTTGTTGAGGTGACATCCAGTGCACACCAAACCAGTAGGGAGGGTTTCAGAGGGATAAAGACCACAACTCCAATCTCACTTCCTTTCAACTCTTTGCAATGTTCTTCATTAACTGAAATTAACTAGGAGCTAAATAGCATGAGAATCCATTGATGGAATCTATTCGTGTCAACTACCCAAGACTAATAGCAGAAGGACATAATGGCTTTGGAAGAATGAATGGAAGACTTTATTCTGCAAACTAAATTTCAGTTTCCCAAGGGTATAAAAATGTAGAGAATTATTTTGTCTACCTGTTAAATTTGCTATGGCAAGAAGTGTGTGATAACGTGTAGATTTATTAGAACAGTGCTTAGCATAATATAAACTTTTGTTATCCTGGATCTTTCCTTGGGCCCCCTATTCTGCCCTAGTGTCAGACTGTGAACTCAATCTTCCATTTTGTCTCATGGGTTCTCCTTTGTATTTACTGACAGTAATTTATAGATTCTGCTCCCATCAATGAAAGAAACTTCTGCATGAAGGACAAAGAAGAGTGTGAGTACTATGCCAATGGAGATGGTAACACCATGGAATATATGATGCTGAAGGAAAAGAAACAAATGACAGTCTTGAAAAGTTGTCCTGGTATGGATCTTATATTTATAAGATTTAGTATGGGCTTTTAGGAAATGGGGAGAGGAATTTGACCAACTGGAAGGTTAGAGATGATGGTTGGATGTAATCAGGTGCAGGAAGTGATTGCTCTAAACACATGTATTCCAAAATATGTCTGGAGTCAGATGCAAACTAATGAAAAGTAGAATAGATAGTTTAATATAATTTCAAACATTATGAAAAGCAGTATGAATTATTAAAGAAATGACCTTGACCCTGAGCAGATTCACCAGTTTACATTTAGCCCCATATTCTCTCTCTCTCTCTTTCTTTCCCTCTCCTCTCATTCCACATACATATGGATTTTTTGAATCATTTTGAAAGTGCATTGTATCTCTGTATCCCTAAGTAATTCAGTGTGTATCACTTAAGAAAAAGAAGATTTTCTTTATCTTTATTATCAAAACCGAGAAACTTAATATTGAAAATATTGAAATGATTCTATTACCCAAACTACTGCGTATTCAAATTTCACCAATTTTCCCATCCATCTCCTTTAAAACTGTTTTTTTCTTGTCTAGGACCATGGTAGTGCCTGTGTCTCTAGTTTTAATCCTTCTAGAGCAGTTCTTCGGTCTGCCTTTGTTTGTCTCAACTTTGATAATTTTATTGTTTGATAGAATGACATTTAATTTATTAAATTATTTTGTAGAATGACATTTAATTTTAGAGTATCTGGTATTTTAATATGTTTATTTTTGGCAAGAAAGCAAATAAAGAGATGCTGGGTGACTGACTACGCCTTAAGCCATTGTACCCTGAGGCCCATGATGCCACTTTGTCCCATATTGGTGATAGGAGGTTTTTGCATTTTAAATTTACTATTTTTTATTATTAAGTGATTTATAAGAATTTATGCAAATATATAAAATGTTCCTTAGACAAACTTTCTTTCTATTTTCAGCATCAATTGATAATCTTTTTTTCTGCATGTATTAGATGTCATAATACAGGCTAATCAAAAAAAATTGAAAACAAAGAATTAAAAAAATCTAAAACTTTTTGAGCACTAACATGATACCACAAGTGGAAAATTCCACACCTGACTTCATGTGATGGGTCAGAGTCAGAGTGCAGGTGCTTTAAAATATAGTTTAAAATTGCCTTCTGGCTGAATGTATAGGTGTAAATGAAATATAAATGAGTTTTACATTTAGACTTAGGTCTCTAAGATATCTCATTCCATATCTGAAAAAAATCCCAAAATCTGAAATCTGAAAACCTGTATTGGTTGAGGTCTTGAGGTTGGGTGGAATCCTCCTAAAGGATCAGAAGAATGACAACTATCTTTAAAATTTGTTCAATGAAATTTTGGAGTGAGAAAAATAAATTCCTCTTGGAAAACCACTGATTTACAAACTTGAAACCTATTTATTACATTATCTGCAGCTGATGATGTGATGGGTTATTAACTAGGACACAGGCAATATTGCTACAACTGAGACACCCCAGATACATAACACGACAGAAAGAAATTTATTTCTGATGTAAATATTCCATGGTGAGGAGTCCACTGCTAATAGAAAAGACTCTAACTTTCTCAATCTGTGTCTTCCAACATTGTCCAAGTACTCTCAATGTCTAAGGAAATGAGAAGGTTAAAGGAAAGAGAAGATTATCTCTAAGGAGATAATCTGGATATTCCCATATCACTTCTGCTCCTACCTCTCCAGTCAGTAATGTCATAAATCACATCTCACTTGAAGGACGCTAGACAGATAGCTACTGTCTGGGTGGTTGCATGTTGAGCAGAAATTTTGTGAGTTTTATTAGCAAAAGAAAGAAAAGGAGAATATACTGTGTGTTAATTCTCTGTCACTGTCTCAAAGGAGATGTAGTAGATAGATATTCAGCACTGGTAAGCACAAATTAAAAGTATCAGATGATGACATGGGAACCCTAAATCTTGTATGCTTGGGAGAGTTGATTTGGGGCTGACTTTGTAAATTGGTTCATGAATTCATTTGACTTAGTATTTTGATGTGAATATTAGATAACCTGGGGTACGATTGTTGATCAAGGTAAATTATGTAGTCAGTACTGTTCTTCAGTTATTGAAGATCATTGTGACACTCATAATTCATTTTTCTTAATATGTGCTCTTGTCCAGTTCTTATTTATTTCTGTGAGCTTATCTTATATTTACATTAGTTTTCTCAATTAAGATCTGTACTGATGAAAGCACAAAGAGTTGAGAAGGGTAATTGGTATTCTAAATGTATCTTACTTCATTCCATGTAGGTAATATTTTCAAGCTCTGAAAAGAACTTCATTATGTACTTACAAAGGTCTCAGAGCCTCATCTTTCTCCTTTAATCAAATACTGGGGAAATGTATTTACTCCCCCATTTATGAAAATCTAAATGCTATTGATGATAATTCATAATAATTTGATAAGAATTTGAAATGAAGTCAGTATTAAAAATACATGATAAAAAGTGCAATGGTGGTTCTGACATTTACCATTTCTGGCTAATGTTGGGATTGGTGCCAAAAAAGAGATGATTTTGATACTTGAAGTATCATAAGAATGATGAATTATATCTTCTTGACATTATCATTTCTGATGATACCTATCTTCCTTAATTTTAACTTTGGAGAGTAAGATAAAAGGTTTTACTTTTATAGAAAGTAAACACATTTTTAATCTTATTTCTCTAGGCTAAGTAAAGTGAATAGGTAGAGAAGTCAACAATGTTTTTAGACTATCATGTATGTAATGCTACCTTGTTTACTTTTCACAGGCTATTTGTGAGCATCATTATGATTGTTTTCTATTTACAGAGACATAAAGTGAGGTTTAGATATAAAGTAATAGTGACTCATTCAATAGCAAACATTTATATAGTAGAAAAACCATTAATGCAGCAACTTCTGTTTCTAAATTTAGGTTACTTTCTACTATACCACATTGCCTCTTATAGCAGAAAAATAAGATAATTTTTACTTAAAATACTATCTATTATCTGGAAATTACTGAACTTATCATCTTATTTTCTAGTGTCTGCTTCCTAAAAGAGAGCTTGTAGGGTCAAGTCCTTAGTTTTAACTTCCTATAATTGGTATAAATGTGTTCATGAAGCAACTTACAAAGTCATCCCCAAATCAATTCATGTTAATGTCATACATTGCACTCCTGATTTGAGTTTTGAGAAAAAATTATTACGTTCAAGAGCTGCAAAGGAGGCCACTGCTGGAGGGATATTTCTCAAGCCGACCCATCTATGTCAACTTGAGTATTCAACATGAGAAAGAGGAGCCTGCCTATTTTTGGTAAGTTAAAAAAATTCATTTTAATTTAAAATTAAAATTTAAAAATTAAAATTCAGAATAAAGCATACAATTTCTAAATTTAAAATTGTTTTTATCTAAGTTTGAAGGTTAGATTGCTTTAACTTTCCCTAGAGTAACAATACCCAGCTCAGTGATGGATAATTTGAGTTAATAGTCAAGACTTACATGTTTTTTTCCTTTTGTTTCTTTAATAAATTTTCTCTGGACTTTCATTGAACTCTGTTCTGTTTCAGAATTTACACATGATAATAAAATATATTTTGTAACATATAAAATATGTCAATTTCTGTCACCTGGTGTGAAGAAAATCATCAAGTGTCAAAATCATCAAGTGTTAAATTCTTGGAGATAAACCATTTGTCATTTTTTTCTTAAGAAAGTTTGGTATCTTGCCTTTAACTGTATTTCTTAATACAGTGTGCCAAGAATCAAGTTCTCAGAGTCTCTGTTCTCTGGACATTGGTTATGTTTTGTTTATTTAGCCCTTCTCCATGGCATTTCGATTTGATGAATGGATTGTAATCTGGTGGGGTTCTCAACATGGCCTTTTCCCTCTAGGTGGAGTATTTGGATCTTGTGCAGAGAAAAAAGAAGATTAAATAGTTGACCTCTATCCCATCCCAGTGGAGGGCTTCCACTGGTGTGGTCCTGATAAATCGTTACTGCTGGGCTTCCTGATCCTTAGCCTCTGGAGCTGATTTCATTCCTGCTCATTCCCAAGCCTAATCCTTTGCCTGCCTTCAATTGTGTGAGTTCTTATTACTGTTCCAATAAATTTACTTTTACTGAAGTCAGTCAGATTGCTTTGGTTGTTTGAAACTAAAGAAACTTAACCTGATCATATGACTATATTTATATATAAAATGGTTGCTATTTCTGCAAAACTGAACCAATCATAAAAATTATAAGTAATACAGGAGGTTTAGCAGATATTCTGGTGCAAAAATTTACTAAGTATTACCCTTCTTGCTTCACAGGTACTGAGAGCTATTTAAATACTGATTTTAATACATCAGTTTTAGACTACATTAAACCTCAAAAGAATTGTAGCTAAAGTTTTTGCAAAGATCTTTTTTCTCATAGCATGAAATCTGTTTTATATGTTAAAAAGAAATCAGGCACTTCCTCTTCATATGTCATTAATTTTTATAATTTTTAATTTTTAAAATTTAAAAAACATTTAAAATTGCAATGGAATTTTTAAAACTTGCCATGTTACAAGAAATGATTCATAATATATATCAGTAATTTCATCCAAATGAGAGGTATATGTGTGTGTGTGTGTGTGTGTGTGTGTGTGTGTGTGTGTATCCACATTTTTTACCATTAGTACTATGGAACTTCCCAAAAATGGGACTGGAGCAGTGGCTAGGTGGTTACGGCACTTGCCTGGCATGTGCAAGTACTTGGGTTCCAATTCCAGCACCACATACACCACTTAGTGTCAGAGCAATGAAGGCCACATGAAGAACTAAATAAAGTTGATTCTCTCTTTCTCTCCCTTGCTCACTGTCCCTCTTTCTTAAAAAAAAGTTCATTTGATAAGAGGAGTTTTGCAATGTGTTGTTTTCTTTTTATCATGTTTTTCATTAACTTTGGAGACTTTTTGTCAACATGATTTGCATATTTCCACTAGGTGTGCAATAATGAATAATGTTCCTGTAGTTTCTTCTTTTCTCTCTCATTAATAATTTAAGATAACTAATTTTTTCCCACAAAAATATTATTTTGTAATTGTTTTGAAAACAAAAAAACAAACACTACTGGTTCACAAAAGATCCCTGTGCTTTGTCTGGAGGTGAAGCAGAAGTCTTGACAGTGTTTCATAATTGATACTGCCACCGAGATCAGAAGCAAGTGGATTAAAGGTCCAATAAAATTCAGTATCCAAGTTTATGTAGAATTATCACAGCTTGAAGATGCAATCTAGTCAGCGTATTCATACTCATTATACATGTCTATCATATTATTCTAAGATGCTATATTTGTATTAATATTTTCTTTAGTACTATCATGCTTTAATAAACCAGCTCTAAATCATAATTTCTGGTTCTGTTGACTGAGCAATTTGACATTAAGCAGCAATAATGATAAAGTGCATTGAAATAGTAAAAACCCAATAAAAACAAATGTAAGTAATAAGCACTTGAAATGAAGGCACATTAGCTGAGATGAACTGTGTCCTGTCAGCTGGATGTTAACTGTGATGAGTAATCTGCACCATCCTCATGTGTGTAGGCACTATAATGATCAATGAGAATTTAAAGATTCCCTTGAAATTGATAGTAACATTGCACTTGATATCTGAGAAATGTACACAAATCAATTTGTTTATTGATATTTTTCCCCTCTGATAGCACCAAATCACCTGGCCATCATTTGGTAGGCCACAAGGGTGTTTTGAAGACCATGCATTGAGGAATACTAGAACAATGGTTTCCATATTTTTAATCATATGCCTTTTCCAATGAAATCTCAATTATGAATGCTTATCTATTCATGACACATTATACCCATTGGCTTTTCCTCCAATATTTCACGTACATTCAAAGTCTACTTCATTTTTTTAAATAAATTTTATTGGTGCATTAAAGTTGTACAGAATGATGGGATTTGTTATTACATATTCATACATGCACACAATATAACAATATAAATTGGCCAACACCCCCCCACACAAACACACTCCCCATCCTGTCCCTCCTACTGTGCCCTGGTCACTTGTTTCTGCTTATCACCCTTAGAAATTGATTGTGTGGGAATTACTTAGTTTCCTAGGTGTGCAAAATATATTTTCCACATCTTCGCTTAACCCACCCTTTTCTCCCTATAGTCCTTCTTCCCTTCCCCTCTTCTGCATTCTTTACTCTACTAGACTTCCTTTAGTTCTTCTATTAATTTGTATTTGGATGGTTCTTTATGAAATCTTATCCTTCTTTCTCCCTTTCCTTTGTTTTTCTTCCACAAATGAGAGAAAACATCTGACTTTTGAGTTTCTCGGTTTGGCAAATTCCACTTAGCATGATATTCTCCATTTCCATCTATTTGCCAATGAACGCCATAACTTCATTCTTTCTAATAGCTGAGTAGAACTCCATTGTATGTATACACCACAATTTCTTAATCCACTCATCTGATGATGGGAATCTGGGTTGGTTCCATAATTTAGCTATTGTGAATTGGGCAGCTATAACATTGACGTGACTGTGATGCTGTAGTATATGCCAGTTTTAAGTCCTTTGGGAAGATCCCCAGGAGTAGAATAGCTGGGTCACATAGTGGTTCTATCCCTAGTTTTTTGAGGAATCTTCATAATGCTTTCTAGAGTGTTTGAACTAGTCTGCAGTCCCACCAACAATGTAGAAGTGTTCTGTTCTCTCCATAATCTCACCAGCATTTATTCACGATCTTGATCTTTGCCATTCCAACAGGAGTGAGATGAAATCTTAATGTAGTTTCGATTTGTATTTTTCTGATTGCTAGAGATATTGAACATTTTTTCATATATTTATTGGCCATTTGGGTTTCTTCAATTGAGAAATTTCTGTTTAGTTATTTTGTCCATTTCTTGATTGAGTTATTTGTTTTTTAGTGTTAAGTATTTTGAGTTATTTGTATATACTGAATGTTAGTCTTCTATCAAAGAGTTATCTGGCTAAAATTTTCTCCTATTCTGTAGGCTCTCTCTTCATAGTCTTAGTCATTTTCTTCATTGTGCATAAGCTTTTTAATTTGATACTACCCCACATATAGATTCTTGGTTTTCTTTCTTTAGCTTTAGGGGTCTTGTGAAGGAGGTTGGTGCCTACTCCTATATGATGGACTACGTTTTCTTCTAGAAGTTGTAGGGTTTTAGGTTTGATTCCTAAATTTTTGATTTGACTTTTTTGTGGGGTGAGAGATAAGGATCTGATTTCATTTTTCTACATAAAGGTATCCAGTTTTCTCAGCACCATTTGTTGAAAAGGCTGTTCTTTTCCCAAGATATAATTTTGCCTCCTTTGTCAAATATCAGAAGGCTATAGGTTTTGTGGATTTATAGCTGTGTCTTCTATTCTCTTCCACTGGTCTTCATGTATATTTTGATACCAGTTTCATGCTGTTTTGTTACTATAGCTCTGTAGTGTAACTTCAGATCAGATATTGTGGTGCCTTCTGCTGGATTTTGCTTGCTTAGTATTTCTTTAGCTATTCAGGGTCTCTTGTTTTTCTAAATGAATTTGAGAATTATTTTTTTTTTAATTCAGTGAAGAAAGTCATATGTATTTTCGCAAGGATTGCATTAAATCTGTATAGCACTTTTGGTAGAATGACCACTTTAACAATATTAATTCTGCTTATCCATTTCCTCTTTGATCCATTCTTCATTCAAGAGAGTATTATTCAATCTCCATGTGTTTACATGATTTCTGTTGATTTTATTGCTGTTGATTTCTAGTTTCATTCCATTATGTTCTCATAGAATACAAGGAATGATGTAATTTTTTTGTATTTACTAAGATTTCCTTTGTGGCCTAGAATATGATCTATTTTGGAAAAAGTTCCACGCGCAGCTGAGAAGAAGGTAAATTCATAGGTTTTGTGATGGAATACTCTGTAGATGTTTGGTAGGGCCAGTTGATTTATAGTGTTGTTTAGGTTGAGGATATCTTTATTGACTTTTTGTTTTGATGACCTGTCTATTGATATTAAGGGTGTATTGAAATCACCCAGTATTATTGAGATGAGATCTATGTGTAATTTGATGTCATGGAATAATATTTTTCCATGTATTTGATGCATTCACATTTGAGGCTTAGATATTTACTGTGGTTATAGCTTCTTGTTGGATTGTTCCCTTTACTAGGATGTAGTGGTCTTCTTTGTCTCTTCTGATAACTTTTTGATTAAAATCTACATTGTTAGATATGAGAATGCAACTCCTGCTTGTTTTCTTGGGTGATATGTCTGAAATATTTTTTGCCATCCTTTTGCCTTCAGCCTTTGAGTGTCTTTCACAAAAAGTTGAATCTCTCAGGGCTGGAGCAGTGGCTCAGTGGCTACAGAACTTGCCTGGCATGAATGAGGATGCAGGTTTGAACACTAGCTCCACATACACAACAAAGTATCAAAGCAACAAAAGCCATATGAAAACTGAATGAAATTGATTCTTTCTCTGCCCCCCCATCCCTCTCTCTTTTAAGTATGAAAAAGATGAGTCTCTTGTAAGCAGCATATAGTTGGATTCCCTGTTTTTTAGTTTCCATTCTGCCATTCTCTTTCTTTTCATTTGGGAGTTGAGGCCGTCAATATTCAGTGTCAGTATGGGTATGTGTTTGTGGTTTCCCATCATTTTTGTACTTTGTTGCATTTTTATCCTGTTTTGATTCTTATTTAGTGAGTTATTCTGTTATTGAACTATGTCTGCTTGTGGGCTTTGGGAATTGTTGCTTAATTCCTCTGTATGAAGTTTGTCTGAGTATTCTTTGTAGTGCTGGTTTGGTGCTCATGAATTATTTTAGTTTATTCTTTTCATGGAATGTTTTTATTCCCCCCTCAAATTTGAACATGAGTTTTACTGGGTATAATATCTTCGGTTGACAGTGGTTTTCTTTTAGGGCTTGGAATATCTCATTCCAGGTCCTCTTTCCTCTCGGGGTCTGAGCTGCAAACTCAAACATGATCCTTATTGATTTGCTTCTAAATGTGATCTGATGCTTCTCTTTTGCAGCTTTTAATATTCTTTCCTTGTCCTTTGTGCTGAGCATCTTGATTATTATGTCTCAGTGAGTTTCTCATTTGGTTGGGTCTATTTGAAATTCTGTAAGCTTCCTGTATGAGGATGTCTGTCTCATTTCTATTATGGGAGAAATTTCTGTAATGATCTTATTCAAACAGGTTTTTTAAGCCTTTAGTTTGTATCTCCATGTTCTCTTCCATCTCCAAGATTCTCAGATTTGGTCTTTTGAAGTTATCCCAGAGATCTTGAATGTATTGGCCATGTTCTATAATATTTTTTTTCTCTTTACTGCATTCTGTATATTTGAGATCAACTAACCTGTATTCAATGCCTGAAGTTCTGTCTTCATGGGTGTATTTTCTACACCATCTAATCTGTTAGTGACCCCTTCAAGTAATTTTGAAGTTTGATTGATCTTGTCATTCATTTCAAGGAGTTCTGCTTGTTTTTTCCCCACTATTCCTATTTATTAAAGTGGTCTTTCATCTCCTATAATTACTCTCTAAATTTCTTTCTTAGATTTTTTTTTTGGTTCATTAAACAATTTGATAATTTTTTAATAATTTTTCTATGTGTTTTCATCCACTTTACTCTCAGAGGTATCCTTTGTTGGGGGATGGTGAGTTTGTGGGGGAAGATTATTTTGCCTGTTTTCTCATATTTTTGGAGGTCTTGTTCTTGTGCATCAATTGAAGCAGATTCTACTTGCACTTATGTTGTGTGTGTCATTTTGTGTGTAATTATCTCATGTCTTCTGAAATTTGTCTCTGGATTTGATATATGGATAGGTGTCAAGACGTTGGACCTCAGTTTCCTCTGTGATTGTTCCTTTCTTTATCCTTATTGATGACTTGGATTTGTTTAATTATTTATTTATTTTAGTCTCCTCCATTCTTTGAGTGGGAGTACTGTCAGGGAGAGTTAAGTTCAGCAGCTATGAATTTTTAGTGTCCCTGTAATTCTTAACACCTCATGGAACATGGGGGAACAAACAAGAGGAACAACCATGCAAATAACGTACAGCCTTAAACTGAATATTTGTTTCTTACTATGATTACAACAATGTTAATTGCCACAAAAGACAGAAATGGTAGGAACAGAGAATATCTTTGGTGAAAGCAATAAGTAACCATCATTTATATCTGGCTTAAAAGCAAACATCAAGTATCAGCTTTGGCTCCACGGTAGTAATGATTGCAACAGCGTTAATGCTGGGTGGCAAAGTTATATAAAACAATTTTTGCCAGAAGTTGGTAAGACTATAGTAAATTAAGAGAAAAGAAATGTGAAAATAGGGTAGAAAGGAGTTTATTATTTCAAAGAGTGAATAAGAGAATGTAGAAGAGATGATGAATAAGGTAGTTAAAGATAGGAGGAGAAAATGGAGGTAAAAATGTAAAGGAAGAGTGAAAAAGAGATTAGTAGAATTTGGGTGTTATCAGAAGGAAAGAGAGGAGGAACTAGAGAGAGCCACACTAATGAGAAACCATACAAAATAAAAGTAAAATATACTGATCAAACACCCAACCTTCTAAAGGCAGGTCAGGGAAAAATAATTACATTTGACAAAACAGAAAGATGGAGAAGAGAAAAAAATATGTATATGAATATATGTCCATGAAAATTGAGGGAATATTTTCCATTGATGTGGTCAGAATATAATGTGGGAGTAGACTTTCACTGTCCACTGAAGTTTTGTTAGCACAGTCCCATAGTTCAGAATGATGTAATCCCAGGGTGGGTTCATTGCAGGGTTCTAAGAGAATCCTGGAGGCAGAGCTCGGATCTAATCTGGCCTCAGGGGTTTTGGTGGGTGGTGATTGTTTTTGAGGTTTGGTCTACACTCCCTAAGGGCTTGGGTTTTTCAGTCTGTTGGAGATCTGAAACTTAGGAGTCTTTCTAGGATTCTAGTCCTGGGATTTGAGTGTAGTCCTAGATCCCCTCTGCCAGTCATGAATGCAGTCTTTCCAGATTTCCTGGGCTCAATCTCTGGGTGTTCTCTTGCCTACTCCAGACCTGCTTTAGCTTGTCACATGAGCCACCAGACTTAACGAGGAAAGAGATGAGATGGGATCCCCTTCACTTGTTCAACTTGAATCCCCCTAGGTAAAATATCTTCTGGGCCTGTTTAGTGCTTGTTCTGTTGGGTGCAACTCAGGACCTGTGACAGGCACCTGGCAGGAGGGTGGAGTTGCTTGCTCAGAACTCCTGACTCCTGCCACCACAGCCTCCTCAAAATAGCTACTGCCCAATTTCTCTGTGGCCAACTTGGAAACACAGTGCACCCTTCATGCAGCAGAAAAGACCCAGATGCAGCTAAGTGCTGAGTTCCTTTCTGATTTCAGAGTTCTTCATGGTAGAACTCACCTTATTGGATCTCTGTAATTTCCCTCCCTCTGGGCTGATCCAGCTGTGCTCATGTGGCTGTTGTGGCAGTGGCTGGGACTTGCCTGGTTTGAAGGTAATCTTTCTTCTTTAGTTACTGTACCCAAATTTCTGAGTCTCTGAGACTCTTTAACTGTCCATTATTGAGATTTTAGTAAAGTGTATTTTTCATCCACCTCACAAAAAGGCTTTACTTCTGGTGTTCGAGTCCTATGTCACAGAGCCATAATAAACACAGCCATCCCATAGCCTGCCATCTTGAAACCTCAAAATCTACTTCAAAGTAAAAATTTAAAAAGATAAAGACAAAGGAAATGATGCTTTAAAAATAACTTTGTTAATAACAAACAAAACTTTCTATTTATTTATTTATTTATTTATTTTGGTACCAGGGATTGAATCCAGGGATTGAGGCCAGGGGTTTGTAACCACTGAGCAACATCCCCATTCCTTTTTACTTTTTATTTTGAGACAAGGATTCACTAAGTTTATTAGAGCCTTGCTAAGTGACTGAGGCTGGCTTCGAACTTGCTCCTCTCCTGCCTCAGCTTCCTGAGCTACTGGGATTACAGGCATGCACCACCATGCCCAGCTTTATTTTCAATATTTATAAATATAGACTTTCTTACCTAAATCTGTACTTGCCAATCCTTTGTGATATAGGGATCGAGCGGTCAGTCCTAATTTCAGTGTATTTTGTACTTGGACTAAATAGATTATTCTAACATTATAGAAATGATCCTTCACAAAGACATATAAATCCCAAAGGAGAAAGTACATCTTTGGCCATACTTAAACTTCTTTATCAACATTTTTCAGATCTACTGGTCAATTTTACAATTGTTGTATATAAATTTTTTTGTTGCTGTTTCTTTGAGCTTTCCTTATTAGTGTTACTTTTAATCTATGGTTTCTTTCCAGCAATCTTTTCAAGAGATATAATTGAGAAGAATAGTTTCTTTAGAATTATATCCTCTGTGAAATCATTTAACAGTCCCCCATGAAGTGCAGTGCACAGTGATATGTCAGAATTCACTAAAGGTGCAAGTGAAAGTACCAGGGACAATCTTTCCACTCTTATTTCAGAAGGTCATGTGAATTGGAATCAAACTAATCCATATGTTAACTATCAGTAAATCAGGGTTTTTTTCTTTTTATATTGCTTAAATAAAAGAGTGATTCTCTTTTCCTTTCTGTACTCTTTTGTGTTATTTTGCATACCTCCTGGGGCATCCACACACTCATTTTTGGAGACTACTTACTTTATGTATGCTTACTGCTGCATCCTGAGAGCCATGTATACCTGGGAACTCCCCATGCTTGGCAACCAATGTGAAAGTAAATAGCAGGAGAGAAAGGTTATAAACAATGGCCAATATTCCCTTCTTCCTTTTATTAATAGAACCTAGCATGACTTTTAGCTGGACATGCTGTCCACCCTCCTGGAAGCTCCATTTTTCTACTGGCCTTGCAACAAATTGCAACCAGAGGTAGGCCTGGCCAGTGGGGTGTGAATGGAAGTGATCTGTATAACTTCAAGGTTGGCCTTTGACTTAGAACAAAAGCTTCTTTGCCTTCTTCTTATTTTCCCTTCCCACTGAATTGCAAATGATAATGACAGAATATCCAACCTGGAACCAGCAGTGGAAAATTTTGTTGAAAACTTCAGAGCCACCCTGTCAAGGACTTACATAAAAGAGAAATAAACTTTTTACTCAAGACATTGTTTTGGGTTTTCTTATTATAGCAGCAGCTTGACCTGTGTTTCCTAATATGATTCTGCTTGTTTGGATAGTGTAAGCATCACCAAGGGATATCTGCTGGGAGCTTACTCACCAGCACCAAGAACCAATGCAGGTGAATTTGGACTCATCTGTTCTTCAATGCAGAGAGAAGCAGATATGACCGCTTACCAAGAATTATTATTGTTAATAATAATTAACTTTCACTTTTGCTTATTTTTAATCCCCAAATAACTTTATAAATTTGGAATTATTATTCCTATTTTCAAGGTAAAATATGTTTGTCTGGAAGAGTTTGACTGTAATTACTAAGAGACAAAATCAAAGAATACAAATGTGATAGTTAATATTTATCAACATGACTGAGTTACATGGTACCCAGATAGTTGGCATAACATTTTTTTTTCTGAATGCGTCTATGAGGGTGTCTCTATAAAAAGACTAGTGTTTTAATCAGTACATTGATTGGGGATTATCCAATCCTTTGAGGGCTTACATAGAAGAAAAAGGCAGAGGAAAAGTGAATTCACTTTCTCTTCTGGTTCTGGGACATTAGCCCCTCTGGTTCCCAGGCTTTCAGATTTAGATGAAGTTACACCAGTGCCTTTCCTGGTTCTCCAGTTTGCAGATAGTATAATGTGGAGCTTCCCAGTCTTCATAATCTTGGGAGTCAATTCCCATAATAAATACTTTCTGAAGATCTCTAATACACTAAGTTCTCTCATCTCTTCTCA
This sequence comes from Aplodontia rufa, assembly GCA_004027875.1. NCBI lineage: Eukaryota > Metazoa > Chordata > Mammalia > Rodentia > Aplodontiidae > Aplodontia > Aplodontia rufa. The sequence continues at coordinate 27,429 of PVKS010005817.1, forward strand.
TTGTGATACTGTCTTTCTAAGATCTATTTTAGAAACACCTAGTTACAGTTTGATGGATGGAGATACCCTAAAGTTTTAAAAATTTTCTTTCACAGAAGAAGTTTTAGATTCTTTTGTAAAGTTACTGAAGCCATTGTGATATATTAAAAAACAGGAAGTCAGTGTACTTTAGCATACCAAGGCCATTTATTCTATCAAGATACACCATGTTTGACTTGACAACTTGGTTAGCATTATCTGCTGCTGATATTAGTATGATGAATAAGCATGTCAGGAGTAGCAACACAAAAGGAGGCTTTGGAAAGAAGGGCAAGATGGCAGGGTAGAGGAAGGAAGTACTTCCCACCTGTTCTGTTGTTTGGAATTTGAACGAAAGGGATATTGGCTTTATAATGAGGTGGGTGTCTGAAGAAAGCCATTATATATTATTTTTATCTTTCAGAAATTTGGAGAAGCCCAGAGATACTGTGCAGTTAATGGAAGGTATAAGGATATAAGGGTAAAAGGCCGTGTGTGACTATGCAACATTGGCAACACAAAGAGGACAAGAACAGAGCAGGCACACTTGGCACACAAAATGTGCTCTGTTTCTAAACCTGTGAGTGAACACCAGGAAGAGATCCTGTTCAAAGACTTTATGCTCAAACTTGTTCCCATGGGAGCCTGAGAGTCCTTAGCAAATACTTCCACTCTGTCTAAGCCAGTTCTTAACATGTGACCTAAAGTACCTTCTGGCAAAACAGTTGTAGAGAATAGTGGACCCAGGAGGATCCAGCAGGTACAGAGGGGAGTGCAACCTGTTCTCCCTTTGAGCCCTGTGTGTATGAAAGACCAGTGGGAAAGAACTGGAAAATTTTCCAGGCAGACAGGCATAAATACACTGGAGACTGACTTCCATTTGAGGTCTGTAGTGTGAATGTACAGCTGAGAAGGTTCAGGAATATTGATCAGGTGGACAAGATTACATTTGGAACAAAGACCTGGAAATTTCATCCTTTGGTGGCTTGCAGGCTACAGGAAATGTGACGTGCACCATACGCCCAGGCTGGTCTGTCACCACACCCTGTGAGTAGAACTCAAGGAAGATGCTTGAGAAACTTGGACTAGACTGTTGTCTACTCAGCCCTAGAAGTGAAAGGAGTTAAGTGCTTTGGAGTACATATCCTAAACAAAGGCCCAGTTCCATTTAGAACTCATCTCCAGCAACTAGAACTTCTCAGATAGATTTCTGAACCACATCCAACCAGGAAGAGCAGTGACCTAAAACATTTGGAAAAAATCCCAGTAAAAGATATTTCCAGTTCCACACTATCATAATAGCTCCACAACAGTAAATCAAAACAGCAATTCATGATCAGCACATTGAATCTACAAAGCCGAGAAGAGCAAACAACTCTTGCACTTGAAACAGGTGATCTGAGCTCTTGGATTAGAAGCCTGACATCTGACACAAGGGTGGGAGTGGGAGTGGGATAGGGTTCCTAGACCAATTAAATCAGGCCAAATGGCATGAACCCTGAGTAATCTCTTCCAAGCCTAGGAAGTACTAGAGAATAAACTGACACATTTTACTCTCTTCCCCAAGTGTATGTTCTGAGACTTCCAGAAAGAAGGGGGATTCAGAGCTGTTCAGCCAAGAAGGCAGTGAAATCCTGCAGTGAAACTCTGCATATGGATTCCCCTTACAAGTTTGAGAACTTTGTGTCAGAGCTGAGAATAAATAAATGGCACAGTAACTGAAACCCCAAAAGTCAAGCCCCCTATTTCAAAAACCTGACTAAGAATAAAAGCTTAGTGGGCTGCTGAAGATCATTACTAATAAATATTTTGTAACATACATTAGTATTAAAAGATTTGTTATAAGGAATTGTTATGAAGTGGCTGTTATTTATGGGCATTAGTGTCTCCTCTCAATGTGGTGTTAGAGACTAGACATAGCAACAAGTCCAAATTAAGTAAAATACTGATACCAAAACATTTGCCCAATATAGGATACACAGTAAAGAGAAAGTAACTCAGTAAAAGTCCCTTATATAAAAATAGAAGAGAGAATCACCTCACATCCCAATGGGTACAAATATTAACAATATGAAAAACCAGGGAAACAAGCCACCCCAAGTAGATTACAACACAACTGACCCCATGAACACTGTATTAAAGGAAATACCAGAGAGAGAATTTTGAAAGTTAGTAATAAAAATCTTCAACAAACTAAAAGAAGATGTAAGGAAGGAACTAAGAGAGAACATACAGGAAGTGAAAAAACATTTCAACAGAGATAAGGATTCTGAAAAAGAAACAAACAATAATCCTGGAAATGGAAGACTCAATAAATCAAATTAAAAATTCAGTTGAAAGCATCACCAATAGATTAGACTGCTCCAAAGAAAAATTCCCAGGCCCTGAAGACTAAGTATATAATCTTGAAAATCAAGTTGGCTGAAAGAAAAAAATGTTGAGACCATGATCAGAATATTCAAGAAATCTGAGATAACATTAAGAAACCAAATCTAAGAATCGTTAGTATACTTGAAGGAATTAAAATACACACTAATGGAATGCACAAACTTTACAATTAAGTGATATCAGAAAATTCTCCAAACCTTAGGAATGAGATGGAAATCCAAATGCAAGAAACATTTAGAACCCCAAATAAATAAGATAACAAACAAAAAAAAGAGATCCTCTCCAAGATACATTATAATTAAAATACTTAAAATACAGAATAAGGATAAAATTCTAAAAATTATAAGAGATAAATGGCAGTTAACATTTATAGGTAAACCATTCAAATTTTTACTGTTTCTGAGACCAGACCCTAAAAGCCAGGAAGACTTAGAATAATATACAGCAAACCCTGAAAGAAAATAGGTGCACACCAAAATTGCTATATTCAGCAAAACTATCCTTCAGAATTTAAGATGAAATAATTCTTCCCACAATAAGCATAAACTAAAAGATTCCATAACTTCTAAGCCTGTACTACTAAACATACTCCATGATGTTTCATGCAGAAGAAATGAAAAATAAATATCAGAGTCAGTTTATGAATAAATCCTACTAAAAGTATAGAAAATGAAAAAAGAATTAAGTTTGGATGAAGCATTGGAAATAAAATGTTGGGAAATAAAAAATATTAACTTTCTATGATAAGACTGAATATAAATGATCTAAACTCTCCACTGAAGACATACATTGGTGGAATGGATTAAAAAAAGATTCACTATATGTTGTTTATTCACTATATGTTGTTATAGGCAAAGTCATTTACAGGCTGAAGGTGAAAAGGTGGGAAACGATACACTATGCAAAAGAAGATTGAAGGCAAGCAGGAGTAACTACTCTCGTCAAGACAAATTAATCAAAAGAGACAAAGAGGGTCATGTCATATTAGTTAAAGGAATCATCCAACAACAATATAAATTGATTATAAATATGTATTCCCCAAACATCAGTGTACCTTTGTGCATAAAACAACCCCTTCTCAATATAAAGAGTCCAATAGAACCCCAATGCAATAATTCTAGGTGAGTTAAACACAGCTCTTTTACCAACAGTTAAGTCATCTAGACTAAACTAAGTAAAGATCCCTCAGAACTAAAAAATGTTATTAATCAAATGGACATAATAGTCATTTATAGAATATTCCATCCATCAATAACAGAATTCTTTCTTCTCAGCTGCGCATCTAAAATAGATCATATTTTCAGACACACAGTAAATCTTTTTTTTTTTTAAGAAAAATACTGATTTTAATTAAACAGAATAGGGTAAACTCTAGGCATCTGTCATTTTTTCAGCCTAAAAGTGAGCAAAAACAATTGAAAACAAGGGATTTTTCCCCCATCCTGGTCACATGGCTCCAGTTACCAAAAAAATGATGAAAATGTTAAACGTAAAAATAGAAGTCTTGAGATTTAAAAAAAAAGTGTATAAAAAGTGTATAAAAAAGCCCCACAAAACTTGTCAAGGTTGTTCCCTATTATACAAAAAAGCACCAGTTATGAGGAGTAAAAGATGTTAAAAACCATTACAACAGCATTTGTGCAATGCAGCTTGTCAGACCTCCCATACCCCTAAAAATGATCCTGGAATTAAAAAGGGATTTTTAAACTCTCTGGAGGGAGGATGGAGCTTTTAGAGCAGTTGTCCCTGGCATCTCTTGGATGAGAGGAAGATGTGCTTCTGTCCCTGGCTGTCATAGCTTCTGAGTCCAGAAAAAGGTTGAGGAATTAATGTTTCATAATTCTCTTGTGGGGTCCTGGGGCTGCTGGAGAGGGGGTGAAGGAGTCTTACCTAACTACGCTCCCTCGTTCACATCCCTTCACATAGCAAAGAGATTGTGAAGTGAACTTCTTCAACATATGGCAGCTTATATATAATTCAGCCCACCCATTCCTGAGCTTCCCAGAGGATTCTACCGTAGTTACCAGGAGGGATTTAGCTAAGGGTGGCACCTGCCCTTGAGTTCAGGGTGGGGGAGCCCTGAATGAGATGATGATGTCATCTCTGCTGACTTACCATCACTGTGGGAAAATACTCTAGTGACCCAATAGCAGAATCTGGCAAAGAGAATGTGCAGGTAAGGTTAACGAAAGACCTTGTATCACTTCCTCCTCTCTAGCCCTAGGAGAAAAAACATCCAACCTGGGCCTTTAAAATGTCCTTCCGCTCCATCTCTGTGGCTGCACACCCTTGTAAACACAGAACTTCAGACATCTTTAACAAGGTAAAGTCTTGCATTGTCTTGGGTGATTTGGCAGTTTAACCTGATTAGTGGTGGGCTGTTGGCACATGGCTTTGGTATCTTAGCCATTTTTTCTCTGAGTGGTAAACCCAGGAGAGAAAGTGTGGTGGAAGGGAGCCATTTTACTACCTACTTCAAGTTTTAAAGTTTTAGAAGGAAAAATGAGCACTGTGTTTGGCTGCTCTGAGCAGTCAGGTCTGAATTGTGCACGAGGAAGTGGCACCTTGGCCTCCCTCTGCAAGAGAGGGTCAGGTGGCTCCACTCCCATGTAGCGGGAGAGAACTAAGGTATGCAGGGAGACTCCACACAGCTCAGCTGAGGAAGGGCAGAGCTGGGGGTGTCTTCAGGGCCTGGCTCTGCCCCAAACACCCCAGTGACCTCAGCTGGCCTGGGTAGAACTAATCACATGCTAAGTAGTCCTTCAAGGGGGCGAAGAGGTGTCTGATGACTGTCACACTCCAGGACCTCCAAAGCAGCTTCTGGTAGGCACTTCAGCCCATGATGAACACATCTGTGTAGCGTACAGGAAAGCTGAAGATCCTTTGAAGCTCAGTGTACCGCAAAAACATCTTCATTGCTATTCATGACAACAGGGAAAATATTCTATCCATCAATTACTGAATTCACTTTCTTCTCAGCTGCACATCTAAAATAGACCATATTTTCAGACACATAGTAAATCTTTCCAAATACAAAAAAATAGATATAATTTCTTGCATCATTTCATTATCAGATTGTAATGGAATGAAATCAGAACCCATAACAAAACAAAAAACAAAAATAATTTCCACACCTGGAAATAAAAATAATACATTTTTTTAAAAAGAGAGAGGGACAGTGAAACAGTGAAAGAAAGAGAGAATCATTTTTACTTAGTTTTTCATGTGGCCTTCGTTGCTCTGACACTTCATTGTGTATGTGGTGCTGGTGTTGGAACCTGTATACTTGCACATGAGAGGCACATGTGTAACCAGTGAGCCACCACTCAAGTCCCAATAATACACTTTTGAATGAAACTGAAACATTCCTAGAAACAAATGAGAATAGAGAAACAAAACATCAAAACATCTGGGACAGTATGAAGGCAGTTCTAAAAGGAAAGTTTATAGCATTTACTGCTTATTTTTAAAAAAATAGATTCCAAACAAATAATCTAATGCCACAGCTCAAGGGCCTTGGAAAGAAAGAACAAACTAGTTCTAAAATCAGTAGAAGGTAGAAAATAATTATGATCAGATCAGAAAGTAATGAAATAATGAACAATAAAAATACAACAAACAGTTGGTTCTTTGAAAAAACAAACAAGATTGATAAACCCTTAGTTAAATTAACCAAAAAAGTACACCTAAATAAAAAACGCAAATAAAAAGGAGATATTACCACAGATACTTCTGAAAGCCAAAGAATCACTAGAAACTATTTTGAAAATTTATACTGTAATAGGAAAACCAAGAAGATATTGGCAAATTTCTAGACACATAAAACCTCCCCAAAATGAACCATGAGGATATAAAAACCTAAAAATATTAATATCAAATGATGAGATCGAAGCAGTGATTAAAATCCTTCCAACAAAAGAAAGCCCAGGTCCAGAGGGATTCTTACCTGAATTCCACCAAACTTTTAAAGAGGAGCTAATGCCAATTTTCCATAGATTATCCATTCCATTGAATGGAAAGGGAAGGAAAACTCCTAAATTAGTTCTATAAAGCCAGTATTGCCCTTTCACTAAAACCAGACAAAGGCACAAAAAGGGAAGAAAACTACAGCCCAATATCCCTGATGAATATAGAGACAAAAATTCCTAAGAAAATACTAGCAAATCATATATATATATATATATATAAATATATATATATATATATATTTTAAAGCACATCATGATCAAATGAGTTTCATCTTAGGTATGCAAGGTCAATAAATGTAATCGACCACATGAATAGTATTAAATATAAGATGCACATGATCACCTTAATAGATGCAGAAAAGGCTTTTGATGAAATCTACCACCAATCCATGTTTTAAAGTGCTGGAGAACCAATGGATAGAAGGAATTTACCTCATCACTAAAAAGGCTATATATGACAAACCTAAAGCCAATATTATACTTACTGGAGGAAAACTGAAAGAATTTTCTTCAAAATCAGGAACAATACAAGAATGTCCATTGTCACCAATTTTATTCATTATAGCTCTTGAAACACTAGCCACAGCAATCAGGCAAGAGAAGGAAATTAAAGTGTTATAAATAGGAAAAGAAGTTGAACTATTTTTGTTTAATGATGATATGATCTTATATCTAAAAGACAGAAAAACTCCATTACAAGACTTCTAGAGCTAACAAATGAATTCAGAAAAATAGCAGGGTACAAATCCACATCCAGAAATCAATAGCTTTCCTATAATCAACAGTGATCCTGTTTGGAAAGAAATCAGGAAAACCATCTTATTCACAATAACCTAAAAATAAAATAAAATACTTAAGAATTAATCTGAGCAAGGAAGTGAAAGATCTATATCATGAAGATTACAGAACATTAAAAAAAGAAATTGAAAAAGACCTTAGAAGATGGAAAGACCTCCCATGTTCTTAGATAGGCAGAATTAATATTGTCAAAATGGCTATATACAAAAGCAATATACAAATTCAATACAATCTTCATTAAAATACTATTTATATTCTTCACAGAATCAAGAAAAAATGATCCTTAAATTCATTTGGAGGAATAAGAGTCACAGAATAGTCAAAGCTCTACTAAGCAAAAAGCTTTGGAGAAGGCATCGTAATACCCGATCTGAAATTATACTTCAGAGATATAGTAACAAAAACAGCATGGTATTGGCATCAAAATAGGCATGAAGGCCAATGTAAGAGAATAGAAGACACATTGACAAACCCACATACTTACATCAACCTGATACTTGACATAGGTCCCAAAAATATTCGTGAGAGAAAAACAGTCTTTTTAACAGATGGTCCTGGGAAAACTGGATACCCACATGTAGAAGAACGAAACTAGATTCCTATTTTTCACCTTGAATAAAAGCCATATTGAAGTGAATCAAAGACTTAGAAATTAGACCAGAAACTTTGCAACTGCCAGAAGAAACCATAGGATCAAAAATCCAACATATTGGTGGCAGGCAGTGACTTCCTTGACAAGGCTCCTAAAACTCAAGAAAGAAAATCAAGAATGAATGTGTGAGACAGCATCAAATTTAAAAAGCTTATGCACAATGAAAAAAACGACTAAGATAATGGAGAGAGAGCCCACAGAACGGGAGAAAAATCTTTGCAATCACTGTTCTCTCAGGGGACTAATATCCAGAATATATAAAGAACTCAAAAATTTTAACACCAAAAAGCAAACCAAACCAACCAAACAAAAAATCTGGTTAATAAATTGGCAAAAGAAAAAAAAAACACAAACAGACATTTTTCAAAAGAAGAAATACAAATAGCCAACAAATATGTGGGGAAAAAATGCTCAGCCTGGAAATCAGGGAAATACGAATTAAAACTGCATTGAGATTTTACCTCACTCAAGTTAGAATGGCAATCATCAAGAACACAAATTATAATAGCTACTGGTGAGGATGTGAGGGAAAAGGTACGATCACACATCATTGGTAGGGCTGGGTCTTAGTACAACCACTTTGGAAAGCAGTATGGAGCAGTGAGAACTGGGAATGGAACCACCATATGGCCCAGATATCCCACTCCTTGGTATTTATGTAAAAGAAATAAAATCAGCATATTACAGTGATACTGGCATATCGATGTTTATAGCAATATAATTCACAATACTCAAGTTATAAAACCATCCCAGACGGCAAAATGTGGCATATATACACAATGTAGTTTTACCCAACTATAAAGAAGAGTGAATCATGTGGTTTGCTGATAATGGATAGAACTGGAGAACAGCATGCTAAGTGAAATAAGCCCAACCCAGGGCTGGATGCTTTTCCTCATATGAGGAAGCTGGAGCAAAATCATGGATAAAAGGTGGGAGAAAACATGGAAAAAGGGAAACCAAAGGAATGGAGAAGGGGAGTCGAGGGAGAGGAAGGAGGGATGGGAAAGGATCAGAATAGTGGGACAAGGTTGACCAAATTATGCTGTGTTCATGTGTGAATGTACCATGATGAACTCCATGTTATATATTCCTATAAATACTTATTTATAAAAGCAATAAATAGGAGGAAGGCCAGGGAAGCCGAAGAGCAGAAATGTGGAGGAGGGAGAAGTGTAGGAGGAGGCAATGGAGACTGAAATGAGAAAATTATATTCCATGCATATTTGATTATATCGAAATCAGCTCCACTATCATGTGCAGCTATAATGTACATGTACTAATAAAAAAGGAAGCTTTAGTTTATGTCAACTACATCAATTTTCACAGGGTTGGATGATTAAAAGAACTCATGAGGCTCTTCATGGTATATTCACTTAAGCTTGACAGAAGGTAAAGGAGATGGCACAACAGGTGAAAGAACACAGACGTCCAAGAGGTACAGGACTTTCTGGCTCAGCTCCCATGTTCCTTTCTCAGTTGTATAGAACTTTTGCTTTGTCCCTGATTTATGAACCATCAATATATGGGGCTAGTAGTTTGATCTCAGGGAAACCAGAGTTCCTAGTGGGGAGATGTCTTTTATATAGTTCAAAACAAGTGTTATGACAACGCTCAAAAGCAAAAAGCAAGAGAACAAACAGAAACCAGGTGCAAACCATCAATCTGTACTTCTATAAACAATTCTGATAAGCTGGCACAGGTTGCCCTTTGGTCTGTTGGGAATCCTAGCACAGGGCTACATTTATAACTGGTTAGTATATTTCATTTAGGTTTGGCCAAGGATTAGCATGATAACTCAAAACAACTTTGAAGATAAATATGGGGTTGCAATCGATCAGCTGGAATGAACCTTGTTCTACCATCCACCCCTCTGACCCTTATTGCAAATTGGTCACCATTATTATTCTTTCCGAATTTTTATGACACTTATAGAGAAGAAAGATCAGATAGATAAATACTAAGCTACTAATCATTTGTACCATTCAATGAGGCTTAGGCATTACTTTGAAGAAACATTTCAGCCTTTCGAAAATATACCAGCATAAAATTGTTCATCATCACATTTAGTTTGACAATATATTGTTTTATTTGTTCCTCTCTTTCACTGACAAATTATCATGGGAAGAATTTTAGACTTTTTCTTTAGGGATTGGGGAAGCAGGGAAAAAGGCCAGATCAGAGATGCCCAGCAAACTCTAAAGTAGATGAACAGCATGTGGGGACATGGACAATCAAGATTTGCTTGGCATAAGGAGATGAGGAAGCAGGAGTGAGGAAGTCTTGCATGTAACCATAGTTCAGAGGCAGTGCCTCTTATTTATTGAACCATTTTGGACCAAGCAGAGCCCCAGCAAACAGGAGTCACTGATTTGAACGTACAAAAAGGGATTTGTACCTAGAGCTCAACTATGACACCGGAGTCGATTAGTTATTTCATTTACTTGCTCATCCATTTTCACTCATTCAACATGTAACTATTGAGTAGCCACTGTGTGTCAAAAATAAGTGCAGAACACATAGATCTGAATAGAATGGGCTATTCATATTATTACAATTTACATAATGGCCTGTAACTAAGGGAAAGTTACCTTGATTTTAGGCTGGTGAGCACCTGATGCAAGCTGCTCTAATTCTTCCCTAATAGAAATAAAATTGGTCCTAGAGTAGGAAGGATGCTAAAGGAGAGGGCTTAGCATCCTTAACTTTGGTCCTTAGAGTGATTTGTGAGTGGAACATTCAGCAGATCATTTCCCTGCCTACCTCTTCAGAATGGGGACCAATAAACTGTATGGTTTGTATTGAAAATCCAAATTCTTGTAGAAAACTCAAGCTCCCAAATCTTCTTTTATTGACATTATAGAATTGTGTCTTGATAGAACTGGCTGTTTCAGCATTCCACTTGACTTCCTTATTATGGACCTAGAGCCGAATGAACCACAGACTGAGAAAATGCATAAACCATTCCTCCATTGATGGCTGTTTTTAAATGTAAGTGCTTAGCAAGTGCTGGGTTCAAGCATGGCAGACCTGTTTTCATAACCTTAATGTTGTACTTCTGTCTCATCATTCAATATGATAAATAGTTACTATATTCAAGCTCGATGGGTTAAGAGATTTAAACTTCAAGATAAATGTCTTCTATCAACGGCAGAAGTATAACTTTCATGCTATCACAGTTCCTGGAGCTTTCAGAAGCTGATTTATTTATTTCACTTTACCTTATTTTTAATACTAAAATAGTGAGCATCCATACATAAAGCTGCCCTTGATAACAACAGAATCAGAAATCTCACTAGCCAAATTTCTTGTTGTTTAATGTTAAGGGAAAAAGCCTTTATTTCCATTTCATTAAAACTTTGACTGCTCCTTTACTCTTTAAATAAAATAAAATTTCATGGAATTAGGCAGCAGTTTTTAAGACTTATGCAAATTGGTAGCAGAGCTTAAGTCGTTATAAAAGAAGCTGATAACTATGGAAAATAAGAAAAACGGGAGTAGTACTTTTACTTATATACACATACGTGACTGCATTTAAAGGTCAAACATGAACCAATAGATTATTTTTAGAAGAAAATGAGGTTTCTGAAGTATGTGCAGCGAGCAGAATGAAATTAGAATCTTTGGGAAGAAAATTTAAGTGGAGAAAAGGCCAAAGAAATATATTGGGGCCTCAGAGGAAAAAAGAACTGGAACAATAGATCATCATAAAATAATCAGAATATGAAGGATAAAAAAAGAAGGCAGCAAGTGAGAAACAGTGTACCCATGACAACTTGGGTTGTTCCTGTTTTCCTTTGTTAGAGACAATCTCACCACCAGGCTCAAATCTATAATAATAGCTCCTCGTCACAAGGAAGTCATCCTGTGTTTCAGAAATGGAGATCTTATTTTCAAAAGCCATATTTAAATAGTATCTTGAAAAACAGAGGTGCATTTTAAGTTGAAAAGCACAAACAAATCATAACTTTGCTGACAGTGGAAATCCAAGGCTTATTTTTTATTTGATTCTATTATAGAATTGAATTAAACAACAGAAAGAAATACTGTGCAGCAGATGCTAAGGTTAATTACTGGACAATTGAATCTGACAGTGAGTGGGGAATGTCGAAATTAGTTTCATATACAAAAAAGTGTGAATTTGCACTTTTCGTGATGTGTGAAGATGTATCAGGAGTGCATATGGCTGCAATAAACACGGAGGGATGGAGAGCTCTGTGCTTGGTGCTCCTAGCCGGCCGGGGCTTTCGCAGGAAGAAGCCTAGTCGGCTCTTCTCAGTGCTGGGTTGAGGTGTACCTCTGGTGTGGCCTCTCATTTCTAGAGTCGTGGCCAACAATGAACAAGAACCTACAAAACGTAGTGCAACTTCACTACAGGGCATAGGGGAAGGTCTGGATGGGGAATAAAATGAGCCTGTTTTAGCTTTGTAACCTCAGGTAGGCTGTATTAATTTTCTGGATCTTGGTTTCTATAAAATGAAAATGTTGGATTTAATTACCTTTACTTTGTTTTTTTAAACTTTAAATTCTGCACCTGTTTTCTCAGGTTTATCATTAGGACCCTTTCTGGCCATTCCTTTCTATTGTGAAAGCACAATGAGGTTTAACTTTCAGCCACTGGCATTTCACGAGTTACGCCGATGTGAGATGGTGACACTATCCTATTCAGACTATTTAGTTTTGATATAAGAATTGGTTTCACTTCTGATATTAAATTCTCAGTTCAATATTTCAAAACAAACAATACAGTTTTTCAATGTATAAATCCTTCCTGCTTATGCTGTGGGCTTCCTGAGTAACAAGACATTATGAACCATGGTGCCATTCTGGGAGTGTCTCTTGAGGGACCACCACTCAATGATAACTTAATTTGTGGTTTCTTGGGTAGCCCGGAGATCTCATTTTGAAAGGTAATTGAGTGAATCCCCTTAGAAAAGAAAACAAAATGGAATAGCAGAACAGCAGCCACCACACATAAAACACCAGTTGGTTTCAACTCTGCATCGTGTGTTCTTGGATGTGCAACTTGAATCATTTCTGCCGCTACTGGATTTCAGTTAAAAAATCATTGTTGAATACACAAATGATCAAGGAATAATTCTCCTGGCAAATGAAAGTATCATATACTTTTCTAAAACCATTTTATGTATGTACATTTCATTGAACTGCCATAGCCAGCTGGGGGAGCCTTTCTCCAGATAGAAAGCAATGGACGTATGTATGTATTTCCTGAATCAGTTAGGCTTTGCTGTTCTTGCATTTGATAGACAATCCAAAAACAACTTGTATAAACAAGATAACTGGGGGTTCATCTCTTGGGTAAAATTCTGGAGTAGAAATACTAACTTATTTTGGTTAGACCATGTCTACCTTTTGTGCTACAACATCTGAGTTGCATTAGAAGATGTTTTCATCTCCAAGATGGTTACTATAGCTCCAGCCATTTTATCTTCATTCCAGATAACCAGACGTGGGGGAAAGAGATGAGAAGCACATTTCCCTTTAAGGACATTTCCTGGACATTGCAGACATCATCTCCACTTATATCACATTGACTAGAATTTAGTCACTTGGCAATATCAGATTTCTATTTATGTTGGAAAATGTCATTATTCAGGGTATTAATATGCTCAGCTAAAACTTAGAGGTTCTAACAGGAAGGCAGAATTGTTGACTGGATATCTCACATCTCAAGGGACACTGTCATTGGACAAAAAATCAAGTTTTAAATTATGGAAAGTCAACTTTTTCACTTTTGTTAGCTGGTGGTATGAGAAAAAAATTAGCAAAATGTGTAAACCATTAGTCAAGAAAACTGGATAAACTATTGATTTAATAAAAAGGTAAGAAAATAAAAATGTACAAAATAAAAAAATAACCCCAAAAAGCGAGAAAGCATAAACATACAAATTAAGAAATGGTACAATGGAATAAATTTTCAAGAGCAGAAAATAAAGGATGATAACAGATTACTTTGCATACCTCCTCTACAAAAAATATATTTGAAAACATAAATGATTAATATTTTAGTGGAAACAGTTTTATTAATTGGGCTCCCTTAGAAAGTTTAAACAGATCAGTTTTTAAAAAAAAACTTTTAATAGAAGAATTGGAGAAGTTGTAAGGGACTTATCACACAAAGAAATATCAGGCTCAGATGGCTTCAAAGGAAATTTTTATGAAACCTCAAAAGACCAGATCATCATTGCTAGGAGTGGTGGTGCATGCCTGTAATCCCAGTAGCTTGGGAGGCTGAGGTGGGAGAATCACAAATACAAAGCCAGCCTCAGCAACATAGGGAGGCCCTAAGCAACTTAGTGAGACCTTGTGTTAATATAAAAATAAATGTTTGCTTTGGCAGCACATGATACTAAAATTGGAATGATACAGAGAAAATTAGCATGGCCCCTGGGCAAGGATGCCACACAATTCCTGAAGTGTTCCATATTTAAAAACCTAAAAACAAAAAAGGTTGGGGATGTGGCTCAGTGATTAAGCTACCCTCGCTTCAATTCCTGGTACAAAACAAACAACAACAACAAAACAGATCTTGTGCCATAAAAAATGCTTAGAAGTTTAAAAATAAATGGAAAACTTCACATTATTGTTGTAATAGAAGGCTATGGATCGGATGGTTTATAAACAGTAGAAATGTGCTTGTCATAGATCTGGAGACTGGGAAGTTGCCATGGTTTGGATCTGGAATTTTTCCCAAAGGCTCATGTGTTGGAGCCTTGGTCCCAAGTGCAGCGAGGTTCAGAGGTAGACTCTTGGAAAGTGATTGGGTTATGGGAGCTCTGAGCTCATTGGTGGATTAATCCATTGAGGGATTCCTAACTGGATATTATTTTTAGTTGAAGGTCCTTGGGGACTCTATCTTGCCCCTGGCCCCTTCTGTTCTCTCTCTCTCCCTGCATCCCAGCTGCCATGAAGTGAGCAGCCTTCTTTCACCAGGCCTTTCTACCATGATGTTTTGCCTTACATCAGGCCCAAAGCAATATAGCCAGATGACCATGGACTGACACCTCTGAAATCATGGGACAAAATAAGCCTTTTATCTTTCTCAGATATTTCATTAGAGTGATGAAAAACAAATGCAGGAATGCAAGATGGAATTGCCAGCAGATGAAGACCCATGTCCTGATTCACAGACAGCCATATTTCTGCGACTTCACGTGGCAGAGGGACAACGGATCTCCCTTCACCTTCTCCATTCACGAAGGCAAAGCCCTCATTACCCACATCGTCTCCTAAAGGCTCCATCATTACCTGAAGGATCAGGATTTCAACACATTAATCTTGGGGTAATGTACACGTTAAGCCAATGCATCCAGAAAAGATGAATCTGTATAGATAGAAAGTAAGTTTGTGGTTACCAGGAGCTGAGAGTAGGGGTTGTGGGGAGCAGCTTCTACTTTAAAGAACTTCTTTGGTGTTATTTGATGTGACAAAATTTTGGAATTATATTTCTATCTGGAACTAGATAGTGGTAATGGTTGCAAAATCTTGTGAATTTACTAAAACCCCCAAATTAGGCACATTAACAAGGTGAATTTTATGTGAAGTGAATTATATCTTGACCAACAAAAAACATTTTTTTTAATGAGAGGGAAAGTTCGAACACCAGATCACAAAATGTGCAAATGATGTGAGGAAACAATGCATTTCATTTTCACTTAGTATGTTGTAATTCATATCATTTTAAATGTCTAATAGCAATATTCTTCTCCATGATAAAGAAAATTTAGATTTCTCTCTTTTACAGA
Organism: Aplodontia rufa; assembly: GCA_004027875.1. Classification (NCBI taxonomy): domain Eukaryota; kingdom Metazoa; phylum Chordata; class Mammalia; order Rodentia; family Aplodontiidae; genus Aplodontia; species Aplodontia rufa. Next base: position 43,019 of record PVKS010005817.1, read on the forward strand.
ATCCATTTTGGATTCTTCTATATTTTCTGGAAAAACACCTAATTCATCTAGCTTTCATATTTATTTGAACAAGGTAGAATTCACAATTCTTCTGTGAAATATTCTGAAATGTGAGTTTTGTTTCTCTTTTTGAATCAGGTTAAGACTGCATTATTCAAAGTTGATCCCTAAGCCAGCAATAGATCTAGACTCTGGTTGGCAATGCAGAATCTCAGACCTGGCTCCCTACCTACCTGGTCCAAGTCTTCACTTTAACATCTGATGTATAGCCATTGTCTTTTCTGTGGTTCAATGGTTGTGTAGTTTTATAGCTTTTCCTGGATATTTGGGAAGAAAATATCAACTTCTCCAATGTTGTTGAATATTTATCTTGTTATTTAGAGTCTCTATATTATTGTTTGTCTCCTTGATCTCTCTTACAATGGGAAGGTTAACATCCTTCTATTGGGTTTCTATTTTCCTTCTGTTTCCTATAGTTTTTGCTTTAATAGTATTGGTGCTACATATATTTTTGGATGTCCAGATTCATGACAGTTCATTGTATGTTGTACATTTTTTTCATTATAAACAGTCTACCATGCCTCCTCTATGCCTATGCAATTGCATGAATCCAATTTTCACACTCAGTCCCTTTTCATTGGCTCCTCCATCCATCATTAGTTTGGTTGGATTTTGTCATCACATAGTGCTTTCAGGAATGACTAGTGGGTGCTATATACCTCCAATTCTTTATGTTGCAAATTGTTCGCCTTTATAAAATTCTTGGTGTTATACATTATTCCTCTGGAAAATTTGTTGAATGCTTTTCTGCCTTCCTTCTGATATTAATGTTTCTAAATAAATTGAGGCCAACCTAATTTTTTCCCTTAAAAGTGAGTTGAGTTTTGTTTTTTTTTTTTTTTTTTTTTTTTTTTTTTTTTTTTTTTTTTTTTTTTTTTTTTTTTTTTTTTTTTTTTTTTTTTTTTTTTTTTTTTTTTTTTTTGTTTTGTTTTGTTTTGTTTTGTTTTTTGCTTGTGTACCTAGGAGTTTGCTGTAGATTGTTCAACTTGCTGCCCTGGGATTCTGTCTTATTCCTCTCATTTGCCTCAGATTTTTCTATTTTCAAAAATAAATATATAAATTGCCTTATAAATAATTGCCTTATTATAAACCTGGATGAATTTGATAGACATTTACTTTGCTTTTCCAGCTTCCACCTAGAAATCTGCCAGCTTTGCACACAGAGTGAACAGCATTAACATGCAGTTAAATCTCAAAGTTGCCTGGCAGTAGCCCATTTCACTTGTCTTGACTCTTTCCATACATAACCTAATAACACCTCCTGTCAAGTTTAGTATGCAGAACATGTGCTGTTGACACACACGTGCACAGCAATGGGAGGAACATCTCACTCCGTTGATCTCTGGAGGTGTTGGGGGAATGCTCTGCTGCTTGTTCACTTGATGCACCATTTGGTTTTACTGTGGACCACATTACGGGCTTTGAGATGCAAAAAGTAGCTTGAAGAAGAGAGGTTCTTCGTGCTTAAAGCTCAAAGCAAGGACCATGGAGGCTGTGCTGAAGAGATCACTTACTACATCAGGCCATGATTCCTGGAACTCAGAGAAGCCTGAATGTCTCAGTTCTTTTATGTCATGATTTGGCATTCGCTCTCCTTCAGCAGCTACACTGCTCCATCCTACCACACCTGCTTCTTGCACAGGTGGCATGAATGTCTTCCCCCTTATTTAACTGTGCCTCTTCTGCCACTCTGGACTATTGAATTAGGCTCAGAGACATTTGTTAGATTTCTGGTGTTCCTAGGTACAAGCAAGGCTCATGGCTTACTTACTCATGGTTTGCCAGTTACTTTTGGAGGGCTGCTTTGTGGTGCCTGAGATTTGCAAAAAAATATACTCCTCCAAATCGTTTCTTGGCATAGACTTAAATTTGGTAGATATTTTAAAAATTTCTGGTTTGGGCTGTTGTCTTTCCTAGTAAAACCAAAATTATTTGCTTTTTTATTTTACATTTATGTGTGTGTGTGTTTCTTTTATTTTTAGATTTCAGTGAATTGAAATGGAAAGAGTAACACTTCTCTCTGATTTGTACCCTAAGCGGACTCTTTTGTGACTGATTATCCCTCCTGTATGAAGAACTAGGCTAGATACTATTTCTTCTCTGAGTTCATTCCCTGCCCCCACCCCATGTTTGTGTTTCTGTCTCTCTCTCAACATGTACACACACACTCACACATCACCACTCACTTCATTCCAATTAGAGTGGAAAATTAGTTTTGTTTATAGCATGAGGTAAGTAGTAAATGCTTATAGGTTAGCAGTGAAGCACACTATAATTTGGTGGTGGAACAGAATAAAGAGAAATAAACAGGACACAAAATTGCTGAGATTGTCTTAAGTAATGCTTTTTGAACTCTATCAGCTGAAGTAGGCTTTTTCTCTCTCTTTAAATCTCTGTTCCAACTGATTACCTTGCAACTCTGATATTGCTTAAATAAGGAGCAGTTTTTGGTTACCTATATAAATGGACTCACAATAGCCTTTAAAAGGACACTGGACAATGATTTCTTAAGGAATTTTGAAAAGAGAATAGATGCATTTCCATTCCAGTGCTCTGATACTGCCATTCAGAAAATATTAATAAGAAAATGACATCCTGGATCATTGTAGAATTACCCTGTTTACTGGCCTCTTTTTTTTTTTTCTTAAATGCAAGCTGAATCGTAGAAAAGTACTTTAAAAGCTGAAATCATAGGGTGAATTCCAGGATAAATCATGTTTTATCCAAATCATATGGAAAGTTATGACATTTACTCTGAGTGAAATAGGTATCAACTATGGGGTTTTGAGGAGCAACACAATATGAACTAACAGGATCACTCTATTTGATCTACAGAGAAAAGGGGGTGCAAAATCTGGGGGATCAATCAGAGATAACTCATATAAAAATGATGCTAAGGGGCTGGAGTGGTGGCTCAGTGGTTGTAGTGCTTGCCTGGCTTGCACGAGGACATGGTTTGAACTCCAGCACCATGTACAGAACAAAGTGTCAGAGAGATGAAAGCCACATGAAAAACTAAATAAAATTGATTCTCTCTCTCTCATTGTCCCTCTCTTTCTTTAAAAACACGATGCTGACTTGGACCAGGCTGGTAGCAGTGGGGAGTGATAATTAGCAGAAAAATTGGGGACATGCTTTTAAGACAGTATTTGTTGATGGATACAATAGAGCATGCAAGAAAGAGAGAAAGAGAAAGGACATGCCTGGACTTTCTGTACAAGAATGGGGTTGCAACTTCCTGAGATGGGAAAGACTTTAGGAGGAACCGGTCAAGAGGAAAACAATAGGAATTCATTCTGGACATATTTTGTGTTAGATGATTATTGGACACCCAAATGGAGTAGGCAGTTAGAACACATGGATTAGAGTTCAATGGAGAGGATTGGAGTGGAAATAAAATTTGGGCATCATTAGCATCTAGATGGTATTTAAGTCATGAATCTGAATGAGATCACTGCTAGGGTGTTACTGTGGAAGGAAGCAGAAAAATTCTTGGGCAAACCCTCCATTGGGGTTTGGGAGGCAAGAAGAGAACATCTGTGGAGATGGAGAAAGGGAAAAAAATGTGGGGTCTTGCTTCAAGGCATAAAGAGTGATGGACCATGTCCAGTGCTCTTCATAGGCCATGCAAGAAGACTCAAAGTAAAGCATCAGATTTAGCAATCTGGATATCCTTGGAGACCTCAAAAACTGTTATAATTACAGTTATTTTAAACGAAGAACTCTCTTCTGTGAATATCCAGACACCACAAAAACAATGTGTCTTCATTGTTCACCAGAATATCCATCACTTAGTGCACTAAGTACTTAAAAATATTTGTTAAGTGAGTTCTTATAATTTAGATATGAGGTGTTCCCCAAAAGCTCATGTGTGAAAGAATGCAAGAATCTTCAGAAGTGAAATGATAGGGTTATGAGAGTCTTAATCTAATCAGTGTACTGATCCACTTGAGAGGATTAACTGGATGGTAGCTGTAGGCAGGTAGGATGTGGCTGGAGGAGGAGGCTCACTGGGGTTGTGCCTTTGGGGCTCTATTTAGTCCTTGTTGGGCAGAGCTCTCTCTCTCGCTCTCTCGCGCTCTCTCGCGCTCTCTCTCTCTCTCTCTCTCTCTCTCTCTCTCCCTCTCTCCCTCTCTCTCCTTCCTAGTGGCCATAACCTGAGCTATTTCCTTCTTCCATCATGATGTTCTGCCTCACCTCTGGTCCTGAGCAGTGGTACTGTATGTCTATGGACTGAGCCCTCTGAAATTGTTCTTGTGAAGTCTTTTTGGTCATAGCAGCAAAAAAGCTGACTAAAACATGAGTGAATTCATTAAAGATGACCGAATTTTAGTCTTTCTCTCAGACATACTTCTGAGGTCCTAAAGCATATTTTAAATATTCAGGGGGAATTCTCTCACTGGATTTGCCACAGTCACCACTAATTAACAAGTGACCACTATAGGCCAAACTGTGAGCATGGGTTTGGGATTACAAAAATCAATTAGATAAAAACATCCTCTAAAAGAAATTGTCATGAGTAGGGAGACAAACTAATGAATGAACAATTAAAATGTCCTTGCAAGAAATGTAGCTATATGAGTGAAGATGTAGGAGGGGCAGGTGGGTAGCAGTGAGGGCAATGGAGGGTGGAAGGAAAACACTTCTGTATCTTCAAGGGTAGTTAATAGGCATCATCCAGGTAAAGGCATATGGGAAAGGCAAGCTGCAGAGAAGCATGTGCCAGGTATGTGGGCGAAACAGGTACATCCTGCAAATAGGTGTATATATTTCTTCCCTGCTTTCTTTGCTGAGAACCCACCCATCCATTTCCTCTAATTTTATTCTAGGTTTTTAAATCCTAGTCTATTTTGCTTCTTTCCCTCTGTTCAGTCTCTACTTCTTTATTTGTGGCTGACCCCCTTTCCAGCATTGTGATTTTTCTGATTTTCTATATAGATTCTTCTTTGATTTAACGTTGACATCCATGTGCAGTCCTGAGTGGCGTTGCCTGGACTTTCATTCCTTCTCCATTCTTTCCTTTCAGTCTAGAAAAGTCTAAGACTCGTACCTTTCCTCTTTCCTCCTCAGTGACTTCCTGGGTAACTTATTCTCTGATATAGCCCAACTACCCAAAGCTTCCTAAATTGACCATCTTGTTTAACACCTCTGAGCATCTCCTATGCCTACCTGGAGCTTCTAGCACACCCTCACTTCCTCTGGTGACTTAAACTCACCTTATTTTGCAAGATAATCTATGAATCACCTCTACTGCAATGCATTACCAAGACAGGCCAGGTTAGGCTACAGTAACAAACATCATCAAAATCCATGTGACATGAGACACAAGATTATTTCTTGCATTTGCAAGTTTTTGCATGTTTGGAAGACAATCTGGAAGTGCTGTTCTTTTTGAGGAGGGGAGGCTCAGCATTTAGGATCTTTTGAGCTCCCATTCAAGCATGGGAGCAGGTTCCAATTGGGACAGGTAAAAACTATGACTATAGGACCAGGTAAAAATAGTGTGGAAAATGGTACAGTGATATAAAATGCTTTTTCCTAAACATTAAACTTGTCACTTTTGATCACATTTCATTAACATATGTCCATGCATATGCCCAAAGAAGAATGTGCCCTGAAGGAAAGAAGAACAAGGGGTCTTACTGATAACCAGTAATGTCCACTTTGGGGAATATACTGGTGAGTAGCATTAGTGGGGCAAGCAGAGGAAATCCTGCTGCAATTAACTATCATCAGTAAAGGTACTTACATTATAAATGATGTAATTTCTTCCTGCCTTTATTTCCTCAGCTATAAAATAGGAATGGTAATAACACGTATCTTTAAAGGGCCACTTGTGAGCAGTAAAGTACTTAGAACAGTACCTGGCACAAGTTAAGTCATCAGAAAGTCATTATGAACTCCTTCCTCCTGGACCTGCCTGCCTTATCTTTCTACTTCACCCAGTAAAATATTTTTCTCCTGCTTTTTCTCTTTGTATGCAGCACAAATGGTTGCCTTCATCTCACGATTCACTATTTGTTTAGATGATCTTATGGATTTCTTCAGCTTACAAATTAGATGTGTTTAATATTGTACTCTGGAATCTAGCACAGTGCTTGATATAGTACATGTCCACCATTTCACATGTGGGAGTGAACAAATGAACACAGAAATGAGCTTGTGGCTTTAACCATCCGCACTGGGGAATACTAATGTTTAAGCATCTAAATAAAAATCCTATCTTCTTTCCCTTAAAAGATCACTTCTTTTTTATGTTCTAAATCCTAAACTGCTTTTACGAGAATATTGAAAGAATGGAAGCATCTTTGGCCCCAGTATTATTCATGCTTACATCCCCATTCATGAACTTCTCTGTACTGTTAAGTGTGGTCCCCAAACTAGCAGTCTCAACATCACCTGGGATATTGTTAAAATAGAATTTATATATAAATATATATATAATATATATATAAATATATATATTATATTTTTTCATTAAAAGCATGTTTGTTCAACAAATAAATTTCTTAATAAAAAATTTTTACATGGAGGGCAAAAAAAAATATAGCTCCAGACTTTCCCCAGACTTATTGAATCAGAACCTGCATTTTAAGAAGATTTCAGGTTACTCATCTGTAATCTAAATTTGAGAAGCAGTGCTCCACAGCATCTATCCAGGTTGCAGATGAGCTCATGTTTCCCCAAGCACATGGCTATGACTTAGGGACCAAGAAAATGCAGCTGTGCCAAGGTTGTCTTGGTTGACTTTGCTCATTCTGGTTCATCTATTATGGAAGAAAACAATTAGATTCTAGTAGATCTCATTTTAGTGGAACATGTTTAGAGTTGGGGAAATCATAGATTTAGAAAGTCTTTGTGAAGCTAAAGGGTTTGCCATTTAATTCAATTACTGGTAACTGAATTGTTTTATTATTATTATTATGTCACTGAATATGAAAAGTTCACCTGAAAGAATAACAGGTGAATTAAAGGTGACTTTTGCTAGATGGTTTTATGAAATGCAAAGCTGAGCTGTTCCATTTGTCAATTACCTGATCCTAATATTCTAGAAGACTTTATATAGTTTCTGTGAAAGGCATCAGGCAGCTTGACTTCATGTATTTTCATGAAGTAAGTGGTAATCTTTATCCTGGATAAAAAGTCCTTAAGAACTCTTTTTAAAAAGGTACTCAAAATGCGTACTCCCTGCCTCAAGCATCTTTAATGTGAATATTGACAGTGATGCTTGATACCTGTTGTGATTCAGGGTAGAGAAGGGCAGGTTACACCTGACTCACACCCAAGTGAGGAACAACAGGGAAGCCAGGAGAATCTAGTCACAGGGTGATTTGGTGTGCCTTAAAAGTTCTATTTCAGGAACATCAAATGACAAATTTTACCTAGAGAGTCTTAGTTTCTGACCTGCCTTGAAGTTCCATGGAGAATGAAATCTCCCATCATCCCTCACAATAAGTAATACAGTTCAGCATAGTAAATGTTAGTGCAGAGTTATGTGGGAAATTTCTTTTCTATGTGAAAAGTAGCCAGAAAATTCCCCACAACTTTGGGATGCCTTTGATTCTGGATACCTTCAGGGTACTGATAGGGATGTGTAGAAATGTGGTCTATAACTTTTAATAGCAGATTCTATCAAAGAATCATCAGGTAAGCTTTGCCTAAAAAATGCTATCTTATCTTTAGTAGCTGCACATTTGGGGGATGCTGATATTGTGACATTCATTTTTGTTTTACTCATAGATTTAAAGAACCGCTGATGATTTATCATATAATATATTCATAAGCAAGTGGTAAACATTTAATATTATCTATCAAAGGCAAAAAATACATGCCTGCTTTTATCATGTTTTGTGGCTTCATTAGCATATTTCCTAGAAAACATATCAAACAAGCAAAAGAGACACTTACCAGGAGAAACTGCCACATCTTTTTATCAAGCACAATAGTTTGCACAATTATTTTAAATTGTTTTGATGGATTAATTGGTACTTACAACAAAAATTTCTTATGTAGTTCTTTATGTTGTAATGTTATCATGAATGATGTATGGAAAGCATCTTTGTACTTTGAGAAAGATCTGAAATTAATGACATAACTAAGTAGAGGTATTTTTGTCCCAATGTTCCGTATTCATGTGCTTACCAGAAATATTTCTACATTCTTTTCTCAATGACCTGATACTAAGTAAATATGATTTTTATTGAAATCAAATTTGTCATGCTCACATATATTACTTTATGCACATTTTTTTAAAATGCACATTATTATATTCCTGTAGTTACCAGTTAATCACAGTACCTCAAAAACAGTTTGTTGTTTATTTTCTTTTGTTGTTGTTGTTGTTGTTATGTGAATAACATAGCACTTGAATAACTTAAAAATTTTTCGGGCAAATGAAGGTTTTTTGTTTTTAAAGAGAGAGGGACAATGAGAGAGAGAAACAAAGAGAGAGAGAAACAGAGAGAGAGAAAGAACCAATTTTATTTAGTTTTTAATGTGGCTCTTGTTATTCTGAAACTTAATTGTGTACATGGTACTGGGGTTTGCGTACCTGCGCATACCAGGCAAGCACTGTAACCGCTGAGCCACTGCTCCAGCCCGTAAATGATTTTTTGAAGTCACTTACTTGTGTAAATGCTAAGTGTCAATGATAAGTGAATGAGAAAATCCAGTGTTATGGTTTGGTTATTAGGTGTTCCCCAAAAGCCTCATGTATAATACAATGTAGGAATCTTTGGAGGTGAAATTATTAGATTATTATTTTTTTTAAAGAAAGAGAGAGGGACAGCGAGATAGAGAAAGACAGAATCAATTTTATTCAGTTTCTCATGAACTTTCGATGCTCACACACTTCATTGTGTACGTGGTGCTGGGGTTTGAACCCGAGTACTCTCGCATGCAAGGCAAGTGCCGTAACCGCTGAGCCACCGCTCCAGCCCCGAAATTATTAGATTATGAGAGCTGTAACCTCATTGATGGATTAACCCATTTGATGGATTAATAGTTTAAATGGACACTGGGTGGTAACTGTATGTGGGTGGGGCATGGCTGGAGGAAGTGGGTCACTGGGGGCTTGCACTTTGGGATTATATACTGCCCTGGCTCTCTCCTCCCTCCCTTTCTCCCTCCCTCCCTCTCTCTCCATTCTCTCTCTCTCTCTCCCTTCTCTCTCTCTCTCTTTCTCTCTCTCTCCCCTTCTCTCCCTGCTTCCTGGCTGCAGTGGGTGAGCAGCTTTCTTCTGTCATGCCCTTCCACCATGATATTCTGCCTCACCTCAGGTCCAGAGGAATGGACTTGGCTGAACATGGACTGAACCTCTGAAGCCATGATCTCAGCATAAACTTTTCCTCCTCTCAGTTGTTCTTGTCAGGTATTTTGGGCAGAGTGATGAAAAGCAGACTAACACACCCAGATTAGTCAAGCAATTTTTTTTTTTTTTTAAATAGCAAAGTTGAAGGGTGTTTGCTTTCCAGTGACAAAATGTACCAAGATGATGTGGTGATGGTGTAAGGTTAGACATAGAAAAACAGAACAGATTGAGAATCTAGAAATGACTATATTTGATATTCTACAAAGGGGCTCAGGCAATTAAATGTGAAAAAGGGTAGTTCTTTCAACATAAGATGCTGGGATGCGTAAAAGATAGAGCTAGGCACCACTTCACACTATATACAAAGATTAATTCAAAGTGCATCAGAGACAGATGTAGCAGCTAAAAATACCTTTTTGAAGGACCAGGGTGAGAGAGGGGCAAGTGCTCGGGAGGGATATTGGCCAAATTATATTGTTATATCATGTGCCATGTAACAACAAATCACATCATTATGTACAACTATAATGCACCAATAAAAATGCAGAAAAATACCTTTTTAGAGGAGATATAGGGGAAAATCTTTAAGAACTTGGATTAAACAAAGAGTTATCAGTTATGACAATAAAAAGCATGATCCATAAAAAAAACAATAAATTGAACCTCATCGAATTTCAAAACTTTTTTTTGCTTCCAAAAATACCTTTATGAAAAAGAAAAGACAATCCAGAAAAAAGGAGCAAATATTTGCAAATCATATACCTGATAAAGGATGTGTATTCAGAATACAAAAACAACTCTATATCAATAAAAAAACAACCCCATTAAAAATGGACAAAATATTTTGACAATCACTACCCCAAAGAAGATATGTAAATGTCCAATTAGCATAGGAAATAATGCTCAATACCATTAGTCTGTAGGGAAATGCAAATTAAAACCACAGTGACATACCGTTTCATGCCCACCAGCATGGCGATAATCAAAACCCTGACAACAAGTGTTGGTGAGGTGGAGAACTGTCCGACCTCTTACACTGTGGGTGGGAACGTAAAACAGTGTGGCCAATTTGAAAAACAGTCTGGAAGGCTTTGTTTACTTTTTTTCCTTGTAGTTAAACACAAACTTAATAAAATTAGAATGTCATTCTAGAAATCCATATCCTCATATCTGCTTAAGGTAAACGAAAGCATATATATATCCATGACTTAAAAATTATACACAAATGTTTATTATTATTCATAACAGCCAAAAAATATGTGATTGCATTTCTTTAAATGTCCAGCAAAGGACAAACATACATCTCTGTTTGAATGAAAGATCATAGCAGACAGGAAACAGAGAGAAGAGTGAAGCCAGATACAAAGTATGTAATCATGCCTCCAGTCATCTTCTTCCACCAGCCCTACATCCTGCCTACAGTTACCCCCATTCAAATTGTTAACCTTTCAAATGCATTAATATACTGATTAGTTACAGCTTTCATAACCTCATCAGTTTATCTCTGAATATCCCTGTGTTGTCTATCATGAGCTTTTATGAAGGACACCTTACATCTAAACCATTACATTCTGTGAAGAATGTTAAGTATTTTGATGGGAAGTTCATTGAATCTGTAGATTGCCTTGGGTAACATGACTCTTTTATCAATATTGATTCTACTAATCCATGAACCTGGGAGGCCTTTCTGTCTTCTATTGTCTTTTTTAATTTCTTTCTTTCATTCAAACAGAGAAAGGTATGTTTGTTGCAACAGATGAACCTATATTAACATGTCATAATCACCCAAAGATTCTTTCTTGGGACTTCTATGAATTTAGACAAATATATAATTACATATATTCATCATAACAGTACCATACTATTTTCACTGCATAAAAATCCTCTCTGCTCTGCCTATTCATTCTTTCTTCCCCACAACTCTAACCACTGGTAGCTACTAATCTTTTAACTGTTTCCATAGTTTTGCCTTTCCCAGAATGTCATGAAATTGCAAACATACGGCATCCAAAGTATACCTTTTCAGACCAACTTCTTTCACTTAGTAATATTCACCTAAGCTCCTTCACATCTTTTTATGTTTAATTGCTGATTTCTTTTAGTACTAAATAATATTCCATTGTCTAACCACAGCTTACTTATCCATTTACCTATTGAAGGACATCTTATTTGTTTCCAAATTTGGGCAATGATGAATAAAGTAGCTGTAAATATCACATGCAGGTTTTCTTTTGTGTGTATATGAATTTTCAGCACTTTTGGATAAACACCAAGGAGTACAATTGCTAGATTGTTGTACAGGAAGAGTATCTTAGTTTTATAAGAAACCCCCTAACTGTCTTTTATGTGGCTGGAACCTTTTGTGTTCCCGTCAGTGATGAATGGGCGTTGCAGTTGCTCCATGTCCTTCCAGCTTTGTTGTTTTAATATTCTGGATTTGGGCTATTCGAGTAGGTGTGTAGTGGTTTCTCATTGTTGCTTCAATTTGCATTTCCCGGATGACATATAATGTAAGCATCTTTTCATAGGCTTAGTTTACATCTATGTATCTTTGGTCAGTTATCTTTGGCCCACTTTAAAAATGGGTTCTTATTGTTGAGTTTGAAGAATTCTTGGCATATTTTGGATAATAGTCCTGTAGGAGATGTATCTTTTGCCAATATTTTCTCTATTCTTCTTATTCTCTTGTCATTTTCTTTCACAGAGAATTATCTTTCATGATGTACCTTAAAAGTCTTCTAAGTTTTCTTTTATGTTGATTTCCATGAGTTTTACAATTTTGCATTTTATATTTAGGTCTGTGTCTGGGTCTTTTTTTTTTTCATGTGGATGGTGTTTTGTTGAAAACACTATCTTTATTCCATTGTATTATATTTTGTCCTTTCAAAGATCATTCAACTATATTCATGTGAGTCTGTTTATGGAGTCTCTATTATGTTCCATTGATCAATTTGTCTAGACTTTCATCAATACTATACTTTCTTGATTGCTGTAGCTTTATATTAAGTTTGAAAGTGAAGTAGCGTTTTGTCCTCTATTCTCCTTCATTACTGTGTTGTTTATTTTGGGTCTTCTGCCTCACCATATGAACTTTAGAATTAGTTTATTTATGGTCACAAAATAACTTGGTCAAATTTTGATTGAAATTGCATTAATTCTGTAGATCAAGTTGTTAAACGCTGACATTTAGACAATATGGAGTATTCCTATACATTAACATGGAATATTCCATTTATTTAGTCCTTCTGATTTGATTAATCAGTTTTATAGTTTTTTCTTCTATAAATTGTATACACAGTTTGTTAGATTTACACCCTTTTCAATTTTAGAGTGCTATTTGAAATCATATTGTACTTTTAATTTCAAATTCCACTTGTTCATTTTTGGTATATAGGAAAGTTATTGACTTTGTACATTAACTTTATATCCTACCAGCTTGCTATAATCAGTTAGAAGAAGTTCTAGAAGAGTTTGTTGTTGTTGCTAATTCATTCAGATTTTCTACATTGATGACATGTCACCTACAAAGACAATTTTTCATTTCTTCCTCCCTAATCTGTACAGCTTGTCTTATTGCTTAACCTAGAAGCCCCTGTACTGTTTAAAAGCAGTACAGAGGAAATCCTTCCTTGCCTTGTATCTAAATTTGTTAAGAAAACCTCAAGTTTGCCACATGATGTTAGATATAGGATTTTTGGAGATATTCTTTATCAAGTTGTTGGAGTTTCCCTCTACTCCTAGTTTACTAAGATTTTTAAAAAATGTTGAATAGGTTTTAGGTTTTGTCAGATACTTTTTCTTCGTCTACTGATAGGATCATGATTTTTCTTTTTTAGCCTGACAATGTGATGGATTAAATTAACTGGTTTCCAAATGTCAAACAACCCTTAAATACATGTAATAAATGCCACTCAATTGTATTTGTGAGAGAAATTGCCTATAATTTTTTTCTTGTAATATCTGTTTCTTTTTGTAGAAAGCTCCTGTCCTCCTAGAATTATGTAAAATATTTTCCCTCTGCTTATACAAAAATTGTTCTAATTACTTCCTTAGAATTTGTTTGCATTCACCAGTGAACCCATCTGGGTCTGGTGCTTTTTTTTTGAAAGTTATTAATTATTGATCTTATTTCTAAATACATGTAAATCTGCTCACATCATTTATTTCTTCTTGTGTGAGTCTTGGCAGACTAAGTTATCCAATTCTGGGGTATACAGTATCTTTCAGTGCCTATGAGATTTTTGGTGATGTCACTATTTTTCTACCTGATATTAGTAATTTTTGTACTCTCTCTTTCTCCTTTCCTCCTCCTCCTTGTTAGATTTGCTAGATTCTTTTTTATTTCATTGACTACTTTTCCCCCCAAAGGACCATGTGCTTTTTGTAATCTCTATTGATTTTTTTTTGTTTCTAAAGTCATCGATTTCTGCTTTAGTTTTTATTGTTTCTTTTTATCCTGCTTACTTCAGATTTAATTTACTCTTTTTTTCCCTAGTTTCCTGAGGTGCAAGCATAGATCATTGGTTTATTCATTATTTTCTTTTCTAATATTTTTATTTAATGCTATAAATTTCTTTCTAAGCCCTGCTTTTGCTGCATCCCATGAATCCTAATAGTTGTATTTTCATGTGGCTCAAAATATTTTTAAATTTATCCTGATGTTCTTTTTGACACATGTGTTATTTAGGAATGTGTTGTTGGGGCTGGAGCAGTGGCTCAGTGGTTACAGTGCTTGCCTGGCATGAGCGAGTATGAGTGTTTGAACCCCAGCACCATGTACAAGTGTTGGAGCAACGAAAGCGATGTGAAAAACTAAATAAAAATCTTTTCTGTCTCTCTCTCTCCTTTTCTCTCCCCACCCAGTCTCTCTCTCTTAAAAAAATAAGTTGTTTAATCTCCATGTATTTCTGGGATTTTTTGATTACCTGTTATTCAGTTCTACTTTAATTCCATTATGGTATGAGAGCAGAAGTATTACCTCAATTCTTTTAAGTTTGTTAGAGAGTTTTCTGCCCCCAGAAGAGTCTGTCTTGGTGAATGTTTCATGTGAACTTGAAAAAAAAAAAAGTATGTTCTGCTGTTGTTGGATGGCAGATGCACGTTGTATATCATTGATTGTGATTTCTATTTTGACTATGTTCTAACAGATTTTTTTTTTAACCTGCTGGATTCGCCTATTTATGATAGAACAGTATTGAAGTTTTCAACTATGATAGTAGATTCATCTATTTTCTCCTGCAGATTTACCCATTTTTGCCTAGTATAGTTTGACACTTTATTTTAAGGTTCATACATGTTAAGAATTGCTAAGTCTTCTTAGAGAAGTGAACACTTTATCATTAAGTGATGCTGTTCTTTATCTTTGATAACTTTCCTTGCATTGAAGTCTGCTTTGTCTAAAGATAATATTGGTAATCTAGCTTAAAAAAAAAAAAAGCTTAACATTACTGGGGCTGGAGTTGTTGCTCAGTGGTTGGAGCACTTGTTGGGCATGCTCCAGGACCCAGGTTCAAACCCCAGCACTACAAACACTATTAAGTGTAAGAGAAACAAAGGCTAGATAGAAAAATAAATAAAATTGATTCTCTCTTTTTCTCTCTAAAACAAGTAAGCATTACCAATGTATATATTTTTCCATCCAATTCTTTTTTTTTTTTTAAGAAGGACAGTGTGTGCGTGAGAGAGACAGACAGACAGAGAGAATCAATTTTTATTGAGTTTTCCACATTGCCTTCTCTGCTCTGACACTTAGTTGTGTACATGGGTACTGGGGTTTGAACCCGCATACCTGCACATGCCAGGCAAGTGCCATAATTGCCGAGCCACTGCTCCAACCCCTCCATCCATTTCTTTTAAATTTATCTTTATATTCAAGGTGGGTTTCTTACAGACAACATATAATTGGATCTTGTTTTCTTTTTCTTTTTTTAAAGAGAGAGGGACAGTGAGAGAGAGAGAGAGAGAAACAATTTTAGTTTCTCATGTGACTCTCATTGCTTGAATACTTCATTGTGTGCATAGTGCTGGGGTTTGAATCTGCATACCCACTCAAGCCAGGCAGGTGCCGTAACTGCTGAGATACCGCTCCATCCCTAGGACTTGTTTTCTTCATCTTCCTTCCTATGTAGGTAAGATGCTTTTATCCCCCCTCTTAATTGGCACATTTAGGTCACTGACTTTCAAAATATTTATTTATAAAGTTGGATTAATATCTACCATATTTGATACTATTTTCTATTTGTCATCTTTGTTCTTCATTCCTGTTGTTTTCTGAAACTTTTTCTGTCGCTGAGCATTTAACTGAGCGTTTGTTTGATTCTGTTCTTAGCATATTGGTTTTGCCCCCACCCTTTACTTTTCTTAGTGGTTGCCTTAGAGTTTATAATACACATTTATAACTAATCTAAATCTATTATTGAATAATGTGATCTTATTTCATGGATACCATCAGTGCTTTATAATAACAAAGAATATCAATTCCTCCCTCCTATCCCTTGTTTTATTGCGCTTTCATTTCACTCATTCATAAGCAGGCATAATTGAATACATTTTTGCTATTATATTTAAGCCAACTGGTATCTGTTAGGTCAATTAAGAATAAGAAAAATAAAATTTATTTTTTAACTTATTCCTTCTTTGATCCTCTTTCTTTATTTAAATCTGAGATTTTTAATCTGTTATTTTTCTTCTCTCTAAAGAACTTTAAAAATATTTCTTGCAATTCAAGTTTATTGGCAGTAAATCACTTCAATTTTGGCTTGTCTGAGAAAGTCTTATTTCTTTTTAATTTTTAAGGATAATTACATGGAGTACAGAATCCTTTGTTGCTATTTTTTTTCTCTGAGCACTTTAAATATTTCACTCCACTCTTTTTGCTTGAATGATTTCTGGGGAGAAGTCAGATCTAATTTTTATCTTTATTCCTCTAGAGGTAATGAGTTTCTTTCAGTAATTTTTGTTTACTTTGATTTCTATACTTTGAAAATTACATACTCAGATGTAGTTTTTGTTTTGTTTGACAATTAACCTGCTTGGCATTTTCTGAGATTCTGGAAATTGTGGTTTGGAAGAAATTCTCAGTCATAGTTGTTTGAAACATTTCTTGTATGCTCTTTTTTTTACATTTTTCTTTTTATTTTCTTCTTCTTTTTTTAGAGAGGAACAGTGAGAGAGAGAAAGGGAAAATCTATTTTATTTAGTTTTTCACATGGCATTCTTTGCTCCAACACTTTTCTGTGTACGTGGTGCTGGTGTTTAAACCGCTTTCTAGAGCATGGCAGGCCAGCACCGTAACTGCTGAGCCACTGCTCCAGCTCCTGTTCTTTCCTATTATAAAGCCCATGCTATATCTTTGTAGGTGTCCCATAATTTTGGAATATTTGATTTTTTTCTTTCTGTCAATCTTTCTCTTTGCTTTTAGGATTTGGAGGTTTCTAATAACATATCCTTAAGCTGGGAGTTTCTTTCCTCAGCCATGATCTAATGAGCCCATCAAAGACATTCTTAATTTCCATTATTATTTTTTTATCTCTAGTATTTCCTTTTGGTTCTTTCCTATGGTTCTATCTTTCTATTTATTTGCTTATCTGTTCTTGCTTTATCCAGTAGCACTCTTATGAGTCATAGTTGTTTAAAATTCTTGGACTGATAATTCCAACATTTCTACTCTAGTTTCTATACCTTTGTGATTTTGCCTTTGATATGTCTTGTAGCTTTCTCCTGATAGACAAACAGACCTCATGTAGCAGGAAGAAGGAATCATCTCAAGCGGGACTGTAGTACTGTGGTGGTCAGGTGCAGGGAGGGTGAGCACCATCCTACTGTGCTATGATTAGGTCTCAGTCTTTCACTTTTGCCCCTGGACTGCGAATTTCATGTTTGTTGTTACTGTCTCTTCTTTAGGTGGTGAGTATAACTAGTGTGAACGAGTGCTGGTATTGCCCTTCTTCCACACACGAATCAGAGCCCACTGGAGCCAATCGCCGTAGTCCGCACTGAATCTCTAGCGACCCAGCAATCACAGTTCATGCTTTTCTCCCATGGCACTGCTTTTTCAGTGGTTTCCATTTGTGTCTCTGCACCAGTAAGAGGTGACTTCCTGTGTTCACCTGTTTCTCTAATCTTGGGAGCTGTGTACTCTCACTTCTCCTATGGATCTTAGAAGAGTTGCTGTTTTCAATCTATTCAGCCATTATTTGTTATAGAATAGAATGGCAGCCTCAAAGCTCCTCATACACCGAACTGGATCAGAGTACTTTTTAATATAACATTATTGAGGAATATTTTACACATCATATAATTCATCAATTTAAAGCATAGAATGCTATGGTTTTTATTTAATTTACCAAGTTGTGCAATAATCATCACAAATCAGTTTTAAAACTATTCCATCACCCTAGTAATATCTTTCTTATTCATTTACTGTTAACGTCTATCTCCATCTCACACACTTTGCCCTGGGCAACCACTAATCTAATTCTTGTTTCCATAGATTTTTTCCAGATCTTTTCACAAAAATAGAATTATACCATAGGTGAGCTCTTGTGTCTAGCTTTTTTTCACTTAGAATAATGCTTGACAGGGTTGTTTAATAACTGTCAATGACAAGTGAATGAAAAGAATAGATGTGTTAGGATGTGCATCAGTGGGTCATTCCTTTGTATTGCTAAATAGTTTTTCATTATAGGGGCATTCTACATCTTGTTTGTACATTTGCCAGTTGATAGACATTTTGTTTGTTTAAAATGTTTGGTTATTATGAATAATGCTGCTAACAACATTTATGTGAAAATCTTCAGGTGGATATGTTTGATTTTTCCCCCCTTGGGTAGACACTAGAGTGCAATTGCCGTTTCATATAGGAAATTTGTGCTTAATTTTGTGAGGTTACACAACTGTTTTACAAACTACTTGTACTATTTCACATTTGCATTATAGTAGAGGAGGCCTCCCTCCTACTGGGTAATGATTTGAAACATCTTTTTGTGGGAGCATCATCCATTCATATATTTTTCTTGAGAAATGTCTATTTGAATCTTTTGTTTTGTTGATGATTTTTTTAGTGTCTATTCAAATATGGAATGAGTTCATACAACTATTGAGTTGTAGAAATTCTTTGTGTATTCTGGCTGTACATTTTGAAAAGTCTGACCTGTGCTTTGCAAAGTTTTTCTTCCTGTCTGTGGTTTATGTTTTCATTTTGTTAGTGGTCTAATTCAAAACACAAATATTTTGGATTTTGAGGAAACTCAACTTATTAACTTTTTATGGATCATGCTTTTAGTGTTGTATTTAAGAATTGTTGTGTTTTAGTGCTGTATTTATTAATCCAAGTTTTCAAAAATTTTCTTTTACATTATCTTTTAAAGGTATTATTGTTTCAGCTTTTTAAATCTGTGGAAAAGTTTATGCTAATTTTGGTGTGTCATGTGAGGTAAGGGTTTGCTATGATTTGGAAGTGATTTATTCTCCAAAGGGTTCACAGACAACCATAAAAGGGAAGAGTAAAATGAGTAGGGTTTATTTAAGAAAACAGAGCAGAAACTCTGCAAGGTAGTGGGGTACCTGGAAGCAGGATACCTTCTTATATGTGTTAGGCCAGGGTTTGTATTGGTTTGGGTATGAGACTTGATTAAGATTCATGGAAAGCAGGCATTGAGAAAAGCACCAACATCATTGGTTAGACTGTGTAAAACAGGCATTAAAACTAAGCACCAAAATCATTGGTTAAAATCTATGCAAAATGGGTAGCATATCTTTCCTAGTTCTTGTCTGTGTCCATCCCAACTTCCTAGTTTCTTCCTGGTTTTCCTGCCTCTGGGACATAAGAGTTGCTCCTATAGATGAGCCTCATGGTCTTTTGCATTTGAAGGCCCTGAGCATGCCTGTTAATCTCTCTACCTTAGCATCTAGGTGTGGTTGAATGGGGCCCTTGTCCTGACTACCTAGGCAATTGACTATCTCTCCTAATCTCTGTCACTGTCTTGCCATGTGATCACTCACAGCTTCATTCTTGCCATCGTGATGCCTTCTTCCATGAGGCCCCTGCCAGAGCTGAAGAGCAACTGGTGCTAGACCTCCAGAACTGTGATCTGAATAAACTTTTAGTCTTTTAAACAGGCTACCAAATCTTAGGCTTTTATTATAGTAATGGACAGAGGACTAATACAGTGTTTAACTTGTATTTATTTTTTTTCATGTGGTCATTCACTTGTCCAAGCATCATTTGTTAAAATACTAGTGAATAGTCTGTGTATAAAAAAAGAATATCCAGGCAGAGGGGAGCATGCCTGTAGTCCCAGTGACTCAGGAGGCTGAGGCAGGAGGGTTACAAGTTTAAGGCCAGCCTCAGCAACTTAGCAAGGCCCTAACCAACTTAGTGAGATGCTGTCTCAAAATGAAAAATAAAGAGGACTGGGGATGTGACTCAGTGGTAGAGCAGCCCCTGGGTTCAATTCTCAGTACCAAAAAGAAAAAAAAAAGTCTATCTTTATGTGAATACCACATTGTCTTGTTAACAATGATTTTGAGATTGGCAGTTCAGTCTTTTCACTGATCTTCTTTTCAAAGTTATCTTAGATATTGTCTCCTAAAATTGCATATACCTTAATGGATCATCTTGCCAATTTCTGAAGGAAAAAGTAAAGGGCTGCAATTTTGAGAGGTACGGTGGGAAGAATTAACCACACTCTTGCATATTCCAGTTGATGTACATGGAATGTCTTTACAATCATTAGAAATTACATTTCCTCGTTAATATTTGTCATTTTTAGCATACAAGTCTTTCAATACTTTTGTTAAAATCACTCTTATGCACATATATATGTATACACATATATTTTTAAATCTCACTGGAGGATTTTAGAATCTATTTTGATCAGAGATGGCTTTGAAACAGTACATTCAGATATGAATAGTGGTTATAAAATGTAATAATAAATATAATTTTATTTTAAAATTTTGTTCATATTTTCCAAAATTTCCAGAAGTTTATGAATCTGTTTTTAAGTCCATAACCTCCTAAACATAATAAATCAATGATACATGAAAGTGAAAACCTTAGCAATAATAATTAAAGCTTTTATGCACTGAACTCTTACTAGGTACCAGGATTTTTTTCCCCAAGCACTTTACCTGTTTAGTCCCACTTAATTGTCTGAATGACCTTGTGTTATGGTTTGAATATGAGGTGTCCCACAGAAGCTCATGTATGACAATCTAGGAAGGCTAAGGTGAAATGATTGGGTTATAAAAGCTTAACCCAATCAGTAAGTTAACCCCCGGTAGGGATTAACTGGCAACTGGAGGCTGGTAGGGTGTGGCTGGAGCAGCTGGGTCACTGGGGCGTGACTTTGGGGTGTATATTCTGTATCTGGCATGGAGTTTCTCTCTCTACTCTGCTTCCCAGTGTGACACATTGAGCTGCTTGTCTCTCTGGAGCCACGCCTGCCACCAAGCTGTACAGCTTCACCTTGAGTCCCAAGGAATGGAGCCAGTCTCCTGTGGATATAGACCTCCAAAACCAAGAGCTCTCAAAATAAGGTTTTACTCCTGAAATTGTTGTTATCAGTTCATTTAGTTGCAGCAGCAAAAAAGCTGGCTAAAACACTTTGTTTATTAGGTCTACTCTACTACCACGACCATTTCATTGGGGTGGAAACTAAGGCACCACGTAGTTACTCTGCTCAAAGTCTCAAGGCTTGCAAATGGCAGAGCAATTATTTGAACTGGCCCTGGATTTCATACTCTTAACCACTTAATCTTGGAATAAAATTAAAGTATAAATAGTGAGTATCTTTTATTATGATAAATGTTTTTAATCAAAAATGTTTCCTTGAATTTTTGAATGAATATCAATACTTTTGTAATTATAACTTTTTTTAATGCCACAGAATAATTCCCTGTTGGACTTCACTGCAAGAGCTATTCTTGTTTACCTGATAGATCTTCCTAAAATTTACAGTCACCAATTATGACTCATTGAATAGAAACTTTTATTTTTTCCTTATAAAAAAGCTATTCTATTACTGTAATAATAAATGGCACATTTAAAACTTGTAGTACTTTATCAAAAACTTAGGTCATTCCATTAGCAATTTTCAGTAGTATAATAAAAAGTATGCATTCAACTGTTTAGATAAATATAGTAAAAATAAGCAAAGCAAAGGAAATGCAGGTATTTTCAAATACTATTTAAAAACCCATAGGACTCATTTTCTTTTAATACAGTTGAGAGAATTCCTATGTAATATTTAGATTCACATTTTCCCTTGGATTTCTTCTGTTTTTGTGTCTTGTTAGTGGACAGGCTTTTTAATGCCCTAAAGTCAGGAGGTCATTAGGAAAGCCTTGTGTCCTATAATTAAAAATTACCAGCCCTTTAGCTCTTTTGTTCAGCAAAAACCTAGGGCAAGATGTCTTCTAGAGCCATTGCTCCTGAGATGGGAATAAAAGATTTTGACCTTTTATTACAGCATTCATGGAGAACTTCATTTCTTTTAGGTAAA
The DNA here is from genome assembly GCA_004027875.1 of Aplodontia rufa. Classification (NCBI taxonomy): domain Eukaryota; kingdom Metazoa; phylum Chordata; class Mammalia; order Rodentia; family Aplodontiidae; genus Aplodontia; species Aplodontia rufa. The sequence continues at coordinate 64,895 of PVKS010005817.1, forward strand.
GAGCAAATGGAGCGTTGCCTATTTTCCATAGCTCAGGAGTGACTGGAGTCACCTACAACTTGCCAGTCAATAGACTTTTATGTTTTCCATTTGGAAGAACTATTGTTATACTTGTTTTTAAAACACTAGTGGTCCTTAGCTGTCAGATTGGACATAGAACCATGTGACTGACCACAGTCACTGCGAACTCCACTTTAAAGAGCTCTGTCCTTCTGTGTGAAAATCCTCCTCCTCCCTGCTCGGAAAGCACATAATCTTCAAGACTGACAAATCATTCAGAAAAATGACTTTCAAATGTAAAACTAACTAGAGCCTTGGGCCTTTTCTTAGGTTAATGTTTAAATGTGGGAAAAAAGACGTTTAATATCTATTTGATATTAAATCAATGCTATAGACATAATGATATAGGCTGACCCAACCTACTCATATGTAAAATCACAACATGCAGAATCTGCGTACTTACTGTTATTTAAGAAAACATTAGGACCATGATTAGAAACTGTTAGGAAAACATTTTGTTAGTTTTATCTTAGTCTCTAAGTTATGCTTTAAGTGCTTTAAGGAAGCTATGTTCTCTCAGTGATTTTTGGAACCATATAGAATTACAGATCTACAAATTATAAGCCCAGTGCGGTCGTGCATGCCTGTAATCCCAGCAACTTGGGAGGCTGAGGCAGGAGGATGGCAAGTTCAAAGCCAGCCTCAAGAACTTAGTGAGGCCCAAAGCAACTTAGCAAGACTCTGTCTCAAAAAGGGTAGGGATGTGGCTCAGTGGTTAATTAAGCATCTCTGGGTCCAATCTCCAGTACCTAAAAAATAAACAAATAAAAATTATATAAATTCACAAGGTGTTTAAATTATGCTACATCTGTACAGGCCAGGAAGAGGTACCTCTTAGTATGGCAAGTGTAGTCACTAGTATTCACCACTGCTGCTCTACATGATTGATACATATGGCTGCATAATTAGCCCAGCTGCAATAATCCATCAGTCATGAAGACAAGCTGCAAAGAACCAAAGCTATCGATTTTGCCCACGGTGCCATGCATTGTTAACCATGTGCAGATCTGGATTTGAACACTTGGGAATAGACAGCCTGCCATGAGGCCTGCATGTCTCCTGGCAAACAGTGTGGCAACAGTTACAAAGGGAATTCTGAAAAAGGAGAAAGACCGGATCTGGAAAGTCTGAACACAGAGAGGCTCGTCTCGGGAATAGAGTTAAGCGAGGGGCCCAAATTTCCTGTTCCTCCTGGCTAGAAAGAGAGAATCAATTAACACCTCTCTAGCCAGGACTCCCTTAAAAGAAAGAAGAGTGACTTAGGAATGATGGTGTTAGTGGGAAGGACAATGTGTTGATTTTAAAAGCGCATGGAGAGAAATTCTGAGTGATATTAATAACTTGTGAAAATTATGTAACTTCAGAAGGCTAACCTGGGAGCAATCCACGATTTATTTTTAGAAACAAACGTGTCAGACACATTTATACAAAACCAATTTCCTAGCTCATCAAAGATAGAAACCATGGAACTTTATGCTAGAGACCCAAAGTCAAAGAAATACATAATGGTTGCTTTAGAACAAAATGAATATTCTCTTGATGCCAAAAATAACAATTCAACAAAAATCTCAAATAGCGATAAAGCAGAGCTCCTTTCCTGTGCAATATTCAACCTGATGTAGACTGCACAAGATTAAGAATAAATTCTGTGATGTACCAGATATCAGGAAGATGCAACACGCTTTGATAAAGCTATCATTCTTCTATAAGTTCCTTTTAGTCCCTTCTATGGCCAGCATAAAAAGATCACAGGTTAGTGAGAGTGAATATAATCTGTATGTGCTTTACTGATAGAATTTTTCTAAAAATCTGACAATGTGCAGGAACAAGCTATGTAATTCATTTTATACTAGATTTTTCAGAAAAATCTCCAGTTCAAATGCAAAGGTCTCCAAAGTCATGGGGTTCAGATGAAAAGAGATTACTTAATTAGGGTACATCTGGTTAACCAAGGATGACTGGTCAGCACAATTAATATTCTTTGGGGAACAGGAGGAAATATTTGAATTAGAAAAAAATGAACTGTTTTGTGTATGACTTGATTTAAAAAGAGGATGCGAGACATTATTTAGTCCTTAGGTTTGACTTGATAAATATTAACACGATTGTGAACAAGTTCCTAAGAGTTGCAGTGGACCACTTGGAGAATTTGGAGTAGCAATCTATTTAGATTGATAGGTTTAAAAGTTCTTAATCAATATCTCACACGATTTGATGCAGCCTGTTGAAGGAAACTGCACCAGGTGAGATAGGCAGGCAGCAGAGTAGGTTGTCCTGTGGAGAACGTGCTCCAAGACAGGGACAGAGCAGGAAAAGCTTAAGCCTGTAAGCAGAAAACTATACGCAGAGAGTGGACAAGGAGCAATGCTGCAGGAAGGCAGGTGACACTGAGGAGCAGTTTTAGTAGCAAAAGATGGGTTAGGGGGATTTTAGTCTCATGGATGGAGATGGATGATCTAACAGCAGTCAATGTATGGACATGGGGCAAGACAGGCAGGCTGGCATCAGGAAACCCTCTCAGGAGGCAGCAGGGCTCCGGTTCCAGTTCCAGGAAATCCTCACCCCGAGGAAGAGGACCCTGGTGGCTATTACAGAAGTTTGCCCAAAATGGAGTCCCACCTCTTTCTAGTGTGACTTCCTCTTCTGCAGAGTCTGGTGAGCTAAAATCTACATTTCCCACATTTCTCATTGTGATTTATGTTTTGTCAACCTGATGCCTTCATGTAAGAGTTAAGTCCAGGGCAAGGGTGCAGCTCGGTGGTCAAGCACTTGCTTAGTGTGCTCCAGACCCTGGGTTGTGTCTCCAGAGCTGGAAAAAGAAAAGGAAAAAGAAAAAGACTTGAACCTGGAACTTAAATTTTAAGAGTGGAGGGAAATTCAGCAATTCAATAACAACAACAGTAACAAAAAATGGGCAAAGGACTTGAATAGAAATAACTCCAAAGTAAATGTACAGTTGGCCATTTTACAAATGGCTGATAAACATATAAGAAGCTCAACATTGCTAAGGAAATTCAAATCAAAAGTACAATGAGATCCCACCTCATACACATTAGGATAGCTGTCCTTGCAAAAACAAAAACAAAATAAGTGTTGGTGCAGGGGTGGATAAATAGGAACCTTTGTGCACTGTTGGTAGGAATCTGCAATAATATAACTGTGAAAAACAGTATGGCAATTCCTCAAAAATGTTAGAATTTCCATATGATCCAGCAATTCTAAGTATAGATGCAAAAGAATTACAAGCAAGGTCTCAAAGAGATGTCTGTATACCCATTTTCTTAACAGCATTATCCACAATAGCGAAAACATAAAGGCCATCCAATTGTATTTTAATAGATGAAGATCCCTTCTATAAACCAAGTGTGATAAATATGTACAGTGCAATATTATTCAGTCTGAAAAAAGAAGGAAATTCTGACATCTGCTACAACTTGAATGAACCTTGAGGTCATTGTGCTGAATGAAATCAATCCATCACAGAAAGACAAATGTATCATTCCATGTGTATGAGGTGCTTAGAATAGTCAAAGTCATAAGAGACACAAAGTGGAATGGTGGGGAGAGAAGAAGGAAGAGTCAAGTGTTTGAGTGCTGTAGAATCTCTGTTTTCTAAGATGAGAAGTTGTGAAGATGGATGATGATGATAGCTGTACAGTAAAGTTAAGGTGCACGACACCACTGAACTGTTTGTTTAAAGAATGGTATGTGTATTTTACCCTGATTTTTAAAATTAGAAAAAATAAAGAGTGCAGGGTAACAGGGCATGAGATAACTGTTTTTGCTGCTGCAGATCAAAGAGGAAATGCTTTGAACTTGAGATAGCAAGTTAATCTGGCAGCTTCCTGATTACGACCATGGCAATAGCATCCTGGGTGGTCCATTACAATAACAGGACTCGAGAGATTTTTCTGGAAGATCAATCTCTTTGGGTTATAAACAAATTTATAAGACATTTAATATCCCCACAAAACAAAATACTTTCTGTTGACATAATCTAAAATGTGTTTCGTTTCTACAATTAAATCCTAATAGACCAGTGCTGACTCCAGTGGTTATGAGCAACAGGCTCACCAAGAAATGAGATTCTGAGATTGGTGAGTTTTCTTGTTTGAACTGAAGGGCAGCTAATATTCTGTTAGCATCATCAAATAGACAGGGGTGCATACTGATGACACATTAACTTAATTTGTCACCTGTGGTAGTTTTGAGTAATAAGTCTATCAAAGGTAAGGTTTTGGTGCCTTAAGTAATGCAGAACATTCTGGAGAAAATTAAGGCTGGAGGGGTGTGTGTGTGTGTGTGGTATTGGTGGGGGAATGAATTTTCCATCTGTTTCAGAGAACCTAGAGGGAAAAAATGATAAAATGAGATTTAAAATGCTCTACTTAAGGGATGGTCGGATAATCAGGGAACTTCTATGGCCAACGTAAGACTCTGTTCTGTCTTGATGCTGCAGCAGTGACAGAGACAAAGAGCAGCACCAGACTGGGAGCCTTCAAGTTGTTGAATTGCAAAGGGAGGGGGGCTAATTCATGCACTGAAATATCTATCGGAAACAATAAATAGCGCATTTATTGGAAAGAATAGGGGCTACCATATTGGAAACCGGAAAACTGAAACTGGGACATTTGACAGAATTCCAAGTGTCTGAGTATCTCAAAAACTCAAATAACACTCAGTGTTCCTTGACAGCAGAAGCCAAACTGCTTTCTGTTTTATGACACTGCTCCTTTTTTGTATGAAGGCCAATGACCTCACTTGAGGAAATTAAGTCACTGGGTGTATTGGTCAGGGTTCTCCAGAGAGACAGGACCAATATGATATATTGGATGATAGATGATAGATAGATAGATAGATAGATAGAGCAAAAGGTAACCTGTTGGAGGGATTACTCACCCAATTACAGAAGCTTATAAATTCTGTAACAGTCTGTCTGCAGGTTAGAGACCCTGGGGTACCAGCACTATGGCTGAGAGTGTCTGACAGCCTCAGACCTGGGGAAGCTGATGTCATTCCTAGTCCAAGGCCAACGACTTGAGAATGGTGTGTGTCGGAGGGCTGCTGGTGTAGGTCTTGAAGCCCCAAGGCCACAGAACTTCAGGAAAGAGAGGGCAGAGAGCAGGTAGAGAATTCACCTTTCCTCTACTGTTCTGTTTTCTCCCAATCCCCAGATGATTGAATGACTCCTGTCTACAGAGAGGGTGGGTCTTCCCCACTCAGTCTGCTGACTCACACCCCAGTCCCCTCTGGAAATACTCACACTCAGACACACACACACACACACACACACACACACGCAGTCTGAAGCCATGTTTCACTGGTTCCTTAGGATTCCTTAACCTGGTCAAATTGATATCTAAAATTAACCATTACTCCAGGAGACGCCAGTCCTCTACCTGCCCAGCCCTCCAGCATCACTTTCAGATCCATCCCTGGAATCCAATCCCAGCACACTGTCATGGAGACAAACACACAGACAAAGCTGGAATGAAAAGGCTTTCCCAATGAAAGGAATTATAAAAGCTTGTTCATTTATGATGTCAAAAACCTGGAATGCATGTGGGAAGGGATCCCGACGGTTGTAAACCTTGAAGGGGGAAGCACAATTTTAGATTGGGTTGAGGAGTTTGCATCGAGCGTACTTGCCAGGGAGTCTGGGTTCCACATGCTCACTTGAACAGCTGAAAGCACAGCATAGAAATGCGGGAGCAGCGCTAGTCAACGCTTATGATGCCAGAATGCAGAGAAATGGATATAAAGATCAGGAAATACCGCAGCATGTTTATCATGTGAAATCACTCATCTGTGCCTGGTTATGCTTCTCAAGAGGACCCAGAGGGCACTTCCTTCTTTGAGGCACAACTTTGATTAAGAAATACCTTGAAAAGTGCAAAAGTGGCTTTCTTCTGCAGCCAGACCTGATGGTGGGAGCTGTTGTTCAAGGAAAAGGGTTCTGATTTCTCTGGAGAGATGGGGTCCCAGGTGACAGAATGCAGAGGGCAGCCCAATGACAGGGCCCAAAGACAGAAGAGGGTACGGATCACCATGGGCAGCAGCGTATGAGTGACAATGCCAGGGTGTGACTGCCAGCGATCATTGGCAGTGACTAACTGACCCATGGTTTCCAAGGACTGAAAGAAAATGCGTGGACTTTTATTGTCCTCCTTGATCTGAAGAAACGGAAGTCAAAACAAACAAAGCTTCAGGTGACCTTAGGAGCTACAATAGCATTTCAGCCCCTTTACCTATTCATAGATCCACAGCTCACAAAAGAAGGGAAGCCAGGATCTCCTGAGGAAGTACCTGTGATGTGCCATTAGCATGCACTCCGCATCTTCCCAGTCTTCCTCTAAAAAGGACTTGTAGCTGAACCAGTGGCTCAATGGTTATAGCGCTTGCCTGGCATGCATGAATCTGTGGGTTTGAACCCCAGCACCACGTACATAATGAAGTGTCTGAGCAACGAAGGCCACATGGAAAACTAAATAAAATTGATTCTCACTCTCTCTCAGTAGAAAAAAAAAAAAGGCTTGTAGTCTCCTGGCAGGGAAAAAACTATCCAGATCTTAGGGGCACTTGCTGGTATGAGCTTCAGCTAATGTTAATTCCTGGGACTCAGAATGCCCTGTGGTCCACTACTCAGAGGAGATTTACTGGGGCCAGGGAGTATCGATGGAGGTTTGTTCTGGGTCCACCTCTCGGTGGGTCAGAGTGGACTCATTGGTGAACTGTTCTCCCCATTTCCTCAGGTGCAGCTGGAAAAGGCCTACTTGTCAACACCTGTATATGGGCTTCCTGACTTAGGGAGTGAAGGTTCTGGAAGAGCAGGTGAAGGCCTCTGTGCTAAGGGTGTTGCCAAAATAATGAACCACAAGCATCACTATGAACCTGGAGAGGCTATGAGATGAACATGGCAAGGCAGGGGAGGAATTCTTGTTGAAACTCCAAATTTCCCTACCTCTTCATTAAACTCTTACATCCTCCTTCAGCTCCTCTCTTTGACCAGTGAGAAGACAGATGGAGCTATGGAAAAGTATCAGTAGACAATCACAAACTTAATTAGAGAGTGATTCCAATTGATGCTGCTGTTCCATATGTGGTTTATTTTCTGTAGCCAACAAGCACAGACTACAATGCCTGATGTAGTCATCAGGTTGGCAAAAGGTTTTTAAAAATAGGTTGCTAAGAAGAAACCACAGAAGCAGTTTCCTTTCACCTGGCAGGAGCAACAATGGATCAAGGGCTATATCATTTCTCTGGCTCTGCCTGATAATTTAGTTTAGAGATGGGCAACTTCTCATCTAAAGGGCTAAATTGATATTTCAGGCTTGGCAGGTCACATATGGTCTCTGTGGCATATTTTTATTTTTTTTTAAACAACCTTGCAAAGTAAAACAACAAGTTATCCTGCAAGAATCACAAAAAGAGGCTGCTGGCCAGATTTGGCCTTCAGGATGGAGTTTGCTGACTTCTGACTTAGTTCATGAGGACCTTGGCCATCTCACCAGTCTACAGAATAATCATGCTGCTCCATGACTTGGGTGACACTACAATGGTAAGCAAAATTACCACCTGGTAAGCCAAAAGAAGCATGCCCCCTGGATGTTTCAGAAAGACACTTTGATGTCAAGGGTGGAAGATAAATCCCATGAGAGCTGTGTCCTATCCACTTCATGGAGCTTATTATCAGAAAGTTCTTTTTAATTCTGGAGCTTGGAAGCAAAGAAAACTCCATCAAGAGAACTAGACACAGGTCTGGGGTGGATGAGTAAGGGTGTCTTGAATCTCGCTCTTCCAGTGTCAGGTTGTTATCCTCAAGCCTTCCCCTTCACGGGCCTAAGGAACCAAGGAGTGGCTAGGCCTGCAGTAGAGTGTCAAATGGCTCAATGGCAAAGAAAGGGAGAATGCAGGGGCCAGGAACCAGAGGGCTAGAAAAAATAGGTCTTTGCAATATTGATTTTGAGCCTCTTCACAAGTAAGCCATTTTGGATTGGGAGTATCATCTGATGCACAGAGAAGCCAGTTAAATTTCAACTTTAATTTTATTTCTCAGACTCTCAGAAAAACATTCTACCTATAGGTAATATAAAAATAACTGTGTTTCAAAGGAATTTAAAAGAAACAGAAATTGCTGAAAACTATGTAATTGTGCAAGCAGAGATGACTTTTCTTCGTTATTCATTTTAAGAACCATTTAAATTGGTTTGTGCATAATAAAAATTTAGCCTTTCATCAATACTTGTATAAATAAACTGCAGCCTCCCTGGAATATAGATTGTCAAGAGACGATCAAGCTGTGGTTTACTATTTCACGTAGTATGCTTTCTCTTTCAGAACTAATAAAAGCTACAACTGCATGCTTTATTATAAAATGCAGGACAAAGACTGGGCAGTATTTTCCTTATTTTAGAAAGACAAAGCTCAACAAGGAATAAATAGCACATCAGGGGTGTGACCTGAACAGTGAGAGAGTTGATTTCGCTGTGCTGTGTTGGTTTAACTCCATCTGTAAGTGTAAGTATTTGAATCTCCTTCTTTCATTCCATGACCTATGTGGGAACATATTTCACTGCATGTGTGCATGCAGTTACCAAATGCAATTTTCTCCTCCTCCTCCTCCTCTTCTTCTTCTTCTTTTTCTTCTTCTTCTCTTCTTCTCTCCTCCTCCTCCTCCTCTTCTTCTCTCCTCCTCTTCTCTCCTCCTCCTCTTCCTCCACCAGGGATTGAATCCAGAGGTGCTGAATCACTGAGCAACATCCCCAGTTCTTTCTTTATTTTGTATATTGAGGCAGGGTCTCCCCAAGTTGCTTAGGGCCTTGCTGAGTTGCAGAGGCTGCCCTAGAACTTGTGATCCTCCTGCCTCAGCCTCTTGAGTCACTGAGATTACAGGTATGTGCCATCATGCCTGGAAAAAGCTATTTCCTTATGTCTTTGAGAAATATTTGTTTCAGTAACGATCCCTACAAGCCAGTTCATTACTCCTTGCTCTCAGAAATAATGCTAGACTTACCTTTACAGTTTCTAGACAAGTGTGGCCACTGATCTAAGACTTACCTTCCCAAGCTCAGCAACCTGTGAGCTAGACTGCTGCAAGAAGTTCTCTTCTTTATAGGAGGGATGTTAACTATCTTTGTAATTTAGACTAAGGAGAATGGAGATCACTCAGTAGGTGGTAGGAGAAGATGGGAGATCCTTTAAAGAGAAGCACACACAAAAAATTTTGCTAAGTATTAATAATCAAAGGGAAGGACTCATAAGATAGCAAGGCTGGGGCCATGGATGGCAGAGTCCCCCAGGTCTTCTTTTACTCTCCATTCAAAGCTTTTCAATAGAAAATGACAGGGCATCAGGAGCGGCAGCATCAGCAGTATCTCCAATACAGAAAACTGAGAGACAGAGATACATAGATAGATAGATGAGAGAAGAGAACCAGGCAGGTCAACTACCCCAGATTCCTAGTATCTCAAGCCTGCTCAGTGTACCTCTGTTTCTTGTAACTATCACTCAAATGGCCGTGACTTCTCCAGCCTTTTGTGATCACACCTTCCTTTAACAAGCAATGAACAGTTGGAGCCGGCATCTCATTTGATTTTAGGAAGTGTAGTATTTTTACGATCCAAAGAATGCTAATATCTTCAACCCATTTGTTCCAGTCTAGAGAGTCCCCACATCCAGTTGTCTTCTGGTTCCAGCTCTGTGACTGGCATCCCTAGACTGTTGTTGACCTTGTATTCAGTTAGAGAAGGAACAAAATTGCCAAGGCCTAGCTAAAGCCCTGTGGTTACTCTCTTCCCTTCACAGATGGCTATTGGGCACAGAAAGGAATGACAGAGGAGGCAGGGTGACTGATCAGAAGACCTCACAGGACTTGTGAAGTTTCAGTCCTCCCATGAGGGACAGGTGGAATGGGGAGTGCTGTACTGGATATTTGTTTCCCTTCAAATCCATGTGTTGAAACCCAATCACAAAGGTGAGGGTGTTGTGGGAGTGGAACCTGTGGCCAGGATGGGGGAGCCTTCATGGATGGGATTAGGGAATTCATAAGAAGGGACAAGGAGAGATGATTGCTCCATCTTCGCTACATGAGGATAAAATGAGAAGATGGCTATTTACAAAATTGGATTGGGCCCTCACCAGACAAGCTATCTGTCAATGCCTTGATCTTGGACTTCCCAGCCTCCAGAACAATGGATGGTAGTTGTTTAGGACACATTAGTATTTTTTTTTAAGAGAGAGGGACAGTGAGAATTAATTTTATGTAGTGTTCTCATGAGGCTTCCATTGCTTTGACACTTCTTTGTGTATGTGGTGCTGGGATTTCAACCCATAATCTTGCACATGCCAGGCAAGCGCCGGAACCATTGAGCCACTGCTCCAGTCCCCAGTCAGTGGTATTTTGCTAAAGCATTCTGAGCGAAGACGTGGGGATAGGGATGGAACTGGGGTGGAGTGCAAGCAGAGCAGGTGCTACTTGGTCTGCCAACACCATTAAGGGCATACTTTCTATCCTTGAAGAGAAGTGCCTATGATTTGGGGCTCCCTTCCTGGCATCCAGTTCCCCCCAAATCTTTTGAGTCTAGAAAAAGGCACAAATCCAGTTAGTTTCTCTTTCATCCTCCTCTCCTCATCCCCAGGTCAAAGTCTGCCTCCAGGACACAAAGTCCTCTTCAGAGATTTCATGGGCCCCAGAATGAAGACAACCGTCTTCCTCCTTATGTAGAGCTGCTTGCTTTCCCCTGACAATTTTGGATGTCCCATTGTGGAATTGTATTCTTTTTTAGTTTTGTCATTATAAAAACCTACCATAGTACTTTTTTCCAAAACAACAAACAAACAACAACAAACCAATTTGATTGCAGGATTCAAGTCAAACTTCTGGTAGAGTTTGGCTGTGGAGTGTCCTCCAAAGGCTCCTGGTTGAAGCCTTGACACAGCAGGTGGTATCAGTGGGAGGCCATCCCTTTAGGAGGGGCAAAGGGGGAGGAAGTGGGTCACTGGAGGGGTGTGGCTTTGCAGGGTACCTTCTGTTCCCTGACCATCTGTGTCTTTCTTTCTCTTTCTGCTACCTGGCTGTCAGGAGGTGCCCAGCACTGTGACATAATGTACACTCTGCCCCAGTGTTCTGCCTCACCGCAGGCCTCAAATCAGGGGAGCTGACTATGGACTTAAACCTCAGAAACCATGAGCCAAAATAAACCTGTCCTTTCTTTGAGTTGATTCTGTCAGGTGTTTTGTCACAGTGACAGAAAGCTGATGAATACCATCTCCGTTTGGAAAACTTGATGAAACCTTCACAGTTTTTTAACAGGTAGTGTTCCCCTGCCTTCTGCTCCCACTCACCTGACCTGTTCCACATCAAGGTTTTAAAATAATACTCATGTCTACTCCCATACAGAGTGTTTGGGTACAAAACCAGAAAAGGCTAACTATCTCAGGCATTTTATGCTCTACAGAAAGCATAAAATGAGTCACTCATTTGCTTTCATTATAACATTCAAGAAACGATATTCTGTCCTATAAAATGTACTTCATTTGAGACCAAATAAAATGGTTGTCTTTTCACATTGATGAATATTCTTCAACTTTTCCATTAGGTTTCAGATGGTTCTATTTACTCATAAGTGCTGTATTTTAAAGGAAGAACATTTTTGAGCTATCTATGATTTCTCAGCTTTTACCTTGGAGAATATTGCAGTGCATTCTGTGTGAGAAGCTTATTTTCTATTTACAAAGGAAAATATCTATAACTTTATATCTTTCCATACTGCAGGGTAGAAACAAAGATGTCAGGGTATATAAAAAGTTTCTCTGGAATTTCAAAGGTCTTGGAAAGGTTAGTGATTATACATGCACATGTGCACACAAACATGCATACCTATTTGTGTGACACAGGCCAATCCTTTTGAAATAATCCAGATGAATTTTCTCCTTGTAGCAACCCCAGTTCTTTCTCTGTGTCTACATTGCGATTCTGATAAAGAATCTGTAACTGTAGAGAAAGAGGCTATGATATAGGAGCCTTCATGAACAGGGCAGGGAAGCAGAAAGCTGGGAAAGGAGAAAGGGCAGGAAACAAGAAAGAGAAAAGCAGGAGAATGGATGTGGTCCTCCTTGTTCCCCCTTTGATGCTGGTTAGCAGTGGGGAGACAGCAGATCACTGAGATCCATTTTGGAGATCCATTTTGAGCACATCTCAGAGAAATCCCACACTTGGCATGGCGTAGCCTCTTAGAGATCATTGGTAGAGGAAGATGTCTTGTTGGCTGTGCCATGCAGGGCCCAGAGTTCCTCCTGACCTTGTGAAGAAAGCAGAAGTTCTGAGAAGGACAGGGATCAAAAGCTGCCTCTGGGATGGAGTAAACTCCTTCTGAGCAGGAGGTCCACACCAGCTGGTGGTGAGAAGTTCAAACTGGATCTACCTTGATTTAAAAATAAACGAATTCATAGCATGCATAAGGGCCTGGGTTCAGTCCCTGGCACCACAAAGCAAACATATAAGCTACCATACACTCTGAGATCTCAAAATTTTTCAGGGCCTTAACATCTGTTTCAAACAAGTAAAAAAAGCAGGGCTTTCAGAAGGAACTTGTGACTCAGTGAAGGAGATGGATGAGTAAATAAAGGCAAAAAAGGTGAGTAATGTAACCAAAGGGCATGCAGGGTGGTGGGGAGCACAGAAGAGGATTGACTGGCAGGCTTCTCGGAGCTCATGATGCTCAACTCAGATCTGAAGGGTGAGACTTTCGCCCGGTGGACCTGACTCGCTCCTGTGCTGGAATGTCTGCCAATTGTGTTCCCTGAAATCCTTCCTGTATCCAATGCCACCTCTTCTATGAAGACGTTTTCTGATCCTTCCAAATAGATTTGGTTGCTCCTGTCTCCTGATTTTCATAGCACTTTGGCTTGCTTTACTGATACATAATATCTCACTTTGCTAAAAATCTATTTGTATACTTACCACGTCCTCTGAATTGAATCATATCCCTGTGTCTCCACAACCCTGTACCTTGTGTGTACTGGACACTCAGTAAATGTAATTTAGGAGTAAATCAAGTAGGTCATAGAAGGCTTAGGAAAATCCATTGTAAATTTACTAAATGGTGAAGACAAAGTTTGTGCATCCTTCTTTTCTCAGAGCTAAGCACAATTCACTGCAAATAGTAATTGTTCAATGAATCCTCACTGGAATTGAGTGGAAGACACAGGAAAGGGAGGTGTACAGATAAACTGGGACTTAGAAGTTGTTTTGCAGTCTCTGAACAAACTCTGGAAAATTCTCCTCCCATTTGGTAATGGACTTTAGCTAAATTCTCTATGACTGTGTTACTTTTCATAGGTGCTAGCCAATATTTCTATGATAAATATTGCATTTTAGGTAATGGTGAAATAATTATCCTAGAACACAAGGAAATTTATTTTGCTCTGACTCCACCTTTTCCAGTCCTAGGATGGGGATATTGGCAGAAAAATAGGGGAAAATAAGTGTCAGGCCATGCCCTTATGGTACCACATAATTTTTACAATCACTCTATGAGGTAGGAAATACTGTCCCTATTTTACAGATAAATAAAACAAACTCAGAAATTGGAAGTTACTTCTCAAATGTCATACATAGGAGTACCATGAATGAGGCCCCAAGTGGTCTGGCTAGGAAACATAAGTGTTACCCTGATGAATAAATGAAGTCCAGGTGGAGAGAAGTTGCCAAGGTTCACATTTAACTAAGAGATAGAGGTCTGCTCCATTGCTCTGATTTGCTGTGTGATCAAACTGGGCTATTCCAGCAGAAATTAGAAGATAGAAGAGTTGGATTATTCCAGGAAGAGAGATCAGGTTGATAATTTGACAAGATGATTCAATATAAAGAAATTTCTGAAAATAAGAAGGATGTAGTTATATGCTTAAGTGTGGACGGTAAGATAGACACATGAATAAACAAAATGTAATAAAATATTAATAAATAGTGTACTTACTTCTGGAAAGAATTGGTTGCTCCAAACAATCTCCCTGATTATTTCAAACATTTCCTGAAAAGTGTCTGATAAATAAGTTTCTCCTCAATCTTATTCTCCTTGTGATATAATTAGGCAATAAAAAATTGTTTGGTTGAAAAATGGGAACATGAAGAATAACAATTCAGTTGCTTTTATTTCACAGAGAGAGTGAGAGAGAAAGAACCAATTTTATTTGTTTTTTCACTGGCCTTTGTTTTTCCAATACGTGGCTATGTATGTGGTGCTGGGATTCAAACCCAGGTCCTCACACATGCCAGGAAAGTGCTGCAACCACTGAGCCACCTTTCCAGCCCCTGCTTTCTTTTCTTGATGAGCTCTGTAAAAAAAAAAAAAAAAGCTTTCTACTTCTTGAAGCGAAGCAGAATAGCACGATCACCTTCATGCTCTGAACTTTGAACAGATGCTACACTTGATCTTAGCCAAGGGGCCAAGAGCAATACGCTGAATGTAGTTACCTCTGTCCAGAGATTGTCTCTACTTCCTCATATATGATTCTATTTTTCTGGCATTTACTAAACACCATCATGTAAGCTATTATGTTGTAATTTATAGAAATTATTCCCTTTTAGAAAACAAAATTCCAAATAATACATTAGTGAAATATACATATATATATATATAGTGAAGTATACATATACAGTGAGTGATGTATACATAGACAGTGATATACATATGCGTGTCTGTTTAAAAGTATGTATATATAATACTGTGTGTATATATTAAAAAGATTCTTTATACGTCATATTTAAAGAATCAGATTCCCTGGGGCAAATACTCTTAATTTGGAATCATAGATGTTATTCAGGGAGATCTCTGAGCTTCATGAAAAGGCATTAAAAATGTGAAGTATAAAAATTATCAGTAGAGGGGCTGGAGCAGTGGCTCAGCAGTTCCTGTACTTGCCTGGCATGCATGAGGATGTGGGTTCAAACCCCAGCACCACATACACCACAAAATGTTGGAGCAACGAAAGTCACATGAAAAACTAAATAAAATTGATTCTTTCTCTCTTTCTCGCTGTCCCTCTCTCTTTTAAAATAAATAAATAACAAAATAAATATCAATAGAGTCTTTAAACATGAGGTGGAGAAAGAAGAACATTTTTTTTCTACGATAAAATTAATGTATAAGCTCCTGTTTGTACTCAGACTTGGAATTTAGTCTGTGGAGAATCTAAGTGGAGTCTATCCTGGTTTACCACTCACCCAGACACTGCTGCTGCCTCACCTCTGGGATATTTTCTGGTCCAGTGGGGACATGAGGCATTGACACTGGGGGATGTGTCTGGCTGGCAGTGACCTCCCCCATTATTTTCTGAAAAGCCAACTTGGCCTGTGTTCTCCACTTGTGAATGAAGTATGGCATAGCTGTAGTGCATAGCCATGGGCCACTCCCAGGTGGTCTCTGACCAGTTATGGCCACCTCTCCCTGTAATGGTAGATAGACCACACATTTTTATTCATATTTGGCCTGATTGTCCTCCCAGGTGAACTCCTGAGGCTTCCCTGCCCCACTGACTCTCTCTCTTTCTGCTGAATAACTTGTGGTCTTCCTTCAACCCACAGGAGCCACATTCCTTCCTTATTATGTAGGCAACATGCAAAAACTCAGAGACCCTCAGTCCTTGATCCAAATAAGACAAATTGGCATTTTATTGCTGTTTATACACACTTTTGTGGTCTGTTTTCTAACAAGATTGGGGTTGTCAAAATATCCCAGTGGGAAAACTGGATACACATCTTTTTATTCTTAGTTCCTCTTTACATAAAAGGGAATCTATATTCCAACTGCACTCCTAGACTCTTTCTGGAGCTTGGTGCATATACATCTGTTAAAGGCCCAGTTGTGTCCTTCCCCCAAATTCATATATTTTACATGCAATTTTAGAAATATATTATGTAAAGTGAGAGCAGAATGTTTATATTCAGTAAATGTAAAAATCACATCACATTCATTTGCTTCATTTAAAAAAAATCTCTGATTTGCCATGCAAAAAAGAAGCTCCAGTAAACTGTGAAAAACTTCATTTTTTTCTTATTGAATCTCATGTCAAGAGATCATAAAAACATACTGCTACTTTGTGTTAGTCAACTGTTTGTCACAGTGACCAAAATATCTGACAAGAGCAATTATGAGTAGGAAAACTTTATTCTGGGCTTGTGGCTTCAGAGGTTCAGTCCATGGTCAGCCAGCTCGGTTGCTCTGGGTGGGAGATGAGGAGAACATCATGGCGGAAGAGTGAGGCAGAGGAAATTTGCTCAGTTCCTGGCAGCCAGGAAGCAGAGAGAAAGAGACAGCAAGAGAGGCATGAAATATAAAACCCCAAAGGCATGCCCCACTGACCTTCTTCCTCCAATCAACCCTAGCTGCCTTCAGTTACCACCCAGTACAGCAATCCTTTCAAATCATCAATCCATTGTATTGATTATTAATCTGCTGATTAGGTTACAACTCTCATGATCTACCCATTTCACCTGTGAACATTCCTGCTATGTTTCTTATAAGCTTTCGGGAAACACTTCATATCCAAACCACAGCATACTTCTTCTGGGACAAGTGACCATAGAGGGCCACCAGCAGTAAGGGGCTTTCTATTCCACCTACACACAGACATGCACCTACTCCCTATGTCTTCTACCTCCCTATTTCTTTCTACCTTTTGGGCCAATGTTCATGAAACAACAGGAGCAGGAGATAACAGTAGAGGAACAACTCACATTTCTCCCTCATTTTGGGAATTTTAATCCTTTCTCCTCGTTTGGCCCACTACTACTCCCACCTGATTGCTATGGTCACTGCTATGAGAATGTAACTTGACTGCCATCTTGGCTTGCTTGTCTGGGCTTGGGATTGGTAGCTGTGACAATCATGGTACTTCTGTGAGAATTTAGAACTGGTCTGTGAGTTATGAAGTTCAAGGGTGGTTAGTAACCATGCAGCTTAATGCACATCAGAGAAACAGATAAAGTCAGTGTATGTGGGGAAAGAGAGAAGGAGGGGGAAAGGCAAGAAATGGACCAGGAAGTGCAGTGGAAGAAAAGAGAGAAAGACCCAGTCCCATGTCTGACTTCACTCCTGCTATTAGGTTCCATGAGACAGCCAAGCACCATTATAAATAATTTACCCTTTTTATCTAAGTTAGGTCAATTTTTTTTTATACAAGGGTTAGAACCCTATGCCCTTTACCACTGAGCCAATCCCCAGCCCTTTTTATATTTTATATTGAGATAGGATCTTGCTAAGTTGCTGAGGCTGGCTTGGAACTTGGAATATTCCTTCCTGCCTGAGCTTTCTGAGCTGCTGGGGTTACAGGCATGCACCATTTCACCTGGCTCAAATTTTTATTTCTAACAACAGCCCCCTTAATGTGTGCACACACACACACACACACACATGAGATGACTGAAATATATAAATAACAAAGTTCAACTCTTGCTTTTAACTTTTTAAAAATTGGGGAGAAAACGAGGACTTGCTTTCAATGTATTGTTTTTGTGTATTTGTGTTTGTTTAAAGAGAGAGGGAAAGTGAGAGA
>PVKS010005818.1:0-82540 GCA_004027875.1 Aplodontia rufa
AAAAAAAAAAAAAGAAAGAAAAAGAAAAAGAGTGAGATAAAGCTGAGTTTTGTTGTGTCAATGTGAGGATTAATAAGAAAATATATGTAAAATCACTTGATTCATAATAATCACAAAATTTGTAGTCCCTTGGTAAACTGTGCCACTCAGGACTTAGGACTCAGGATGTAGATCAGTGATAGAGCACTTGCCTAGGATGGATAAGGCCCTGGGTTCAATACCCCTACCACAATAAAAAAACAGAAACAAAAATCAAAACTGAACTAAAACAGAACAAAAACGTGCACATGCACACACACGTGTGCAAGCATGCACATACAATCTCAGTGCCACTCTAACAACTAGATCCAAGCATCATGGTGACCTATGGAGTCTCCCTCTGGATTCAGAGGCAACACAGCAGACTCTTTGGGGTTCTCCTTTTGGTTTGTTCCTCTTTCTTCTCAAAACTTATCTTTCTCTTTGTGCTGGTTTAGAGGCAGAAGTTATTTTGTGGAAGGATGGAAGAGAAAGCATTCTAGAGGCCAGAAGAAGTTGGTAAGATAAGGTGTTGTTTACACCCTTGTTCCTCAGGATACTTCATGTGAAGGAACCTGACGTGACCAGCAGGCTGGGACTCATGAGCCTGGTTGTAAGAATCAGGGTGCAAGCCTGTGTGAAGCCAAGGGCCAGGAACACCCACTCCACCTCTGGGTTGAGAAGTGTAGGTCCCATCTCAAATGGAAGGATTATCATACTGGAATCTATCACCGAGCTTGGAGCAGGGGATTGCATTATTTTGACACAACAAGTCTGGCAGCTATTGAAAACAGACTGAAGGAAGGGAAGAAGAGTTGGAGGGAACCACGCCAAGGATCATGGCAGTGGGGAGCTGGAGAGGAGGCTCAGGGCTAGAGCACTTGTCTGGCATGTGCAAGGTCCCAAGTTTAATCCCCAGCACCCCATACACAACTAAGTGGAGGAAAAACAAAAATCCAGCTGAAAAAATAAAAATAAAATAAAAATAAAACTGATTCTTTCTCTTTCACTCTCCCTCTCTGTCTTAGAAAAGAATGATGGTTGTGGTGATAGCAGTACAGATATCGAGGAAAGTTTGCATTAGATGTTTGCATTCAAAGACTGAACTCTTGCAAAATGAAAGATGAAGGAAAGAAGAAAAGGAGGAAGGGAGAAAGGAAGGTAGGGATGAAGAGACAGAAGAAATTCTAACATGACAGTTGTCAAAGAAAAATTTCACCAGGCAAATGAAAGATAAGAAGATTGTACTCAAAGTAATGTAATAGGGATGAGAGTTTGGATCAATTCTACTGAAACAAACAAAAAATAACCTGTGCAGTGAAGAGGTGGAAAAATATGAGAGAATGGTAGGGGGAGGTTCATTCATATGGTCAATGTTTGCTAACTGTCCTTCTGATCTGTGATTTCTAGTTTTCCTGCATTAAAGGAGTTCAGCCCTTCTACTCTCACAGGAGAGTGGGCAAGGGGTGCTTTCTTTTTCCCAGAGTGGGAGTGACAAAGCGTGCAACTCTTCAGATTCCACAGGGATTAAAGGAATCAATGTGTGTGTATAGAACGCAGAACAATTCAGCACATAGGAAGCTTTACTTATTCTTAAAGTCAGCAGATTCTGACTCTGAGGAGTCTCAGACCAGGTATAAGATGCAGAGAGCAATCAAGAATAATTTAAAGGTTTTTAGCCCAAAATACTACAAAAAATGGTGTTGCCACTTACTGATTCTGGGAATGTTGTAGATACAGTACTATTATTCAGGAAAAGGCAAACCAATAAGTGTTCAAGTTTGTGAGCATTCAGAAGGTGGCTTAAAGTAGGTAATGCAATTTCCCTTTTTTTGTAACTAAATTGTATATTTTATACTGTACTTTTTAATACATCCTGAATAGGATGTTAGGAAATTTTAATTTTAATTCTTTCCTTCCTCTCTGTCCCCAATTAGACAATGGTAGTTATAGGAAAAGGAATTACATGACAAATCAGGAAAATATATTAGTTATTTAAATCTTATTTAAAAACAAAATGCTATGAGAAACTATTAAGAGTGTGTTGTTGACTCTAATATGAATTTGTTTGTGTCGTTAAGCAATCACCTCTAATTCAGAAAGAAAAGAATTTGTTTGAGCAAATATTCTACTTACAAAAGCTGTGCCTTGTTTACTAGAATAGTCCCCACTTTCCAAACAATTCCTGCCATACAGGGTGTGCTTTATAAATATTTACGGAATGAATGAAACCACAGGTTGACACTTTATATTTAGAGTAGTGGGTACACATACCATTGCTTTTGAAATACTGTGAATTATTTGACTTGTAGCATGGCAATTCTGCTTACCTGCAATTTGCCAACTGAGAGATCAATATATTAAAATTCTCAACTTGAGGTTCACATTAGCATTTTTAGATAAAATCATGGCTAGTAGGGTAAATTTCATCCAACCCCTTGATAGCATTAATAGGCAGCAATTGCCCTATTAATGATTACATTAAAAACAATTACTAAAACAAATGCGATTTTATTTTATTTTGATCTTTTTTTTAAGAGAGTGACAGTGTGAGAGAGAGGAAAGAGATAATCAATTTTATTCAGTTTTTTTTTCATGTAGCTTTCATTGCTCTGACACTTTATTGTGCATGTGGTGCTGGAGTTCAAACCCAACTCCTCGTGCATGCCAGACAAGTGCTGCAACTTCTGAGCCACTGTTCCAGCCTGTGACCAAATCTGAAATAATGTGTTTTTGTGGAAGCCTATTTCTCTCTAGTAGTAAGGCTAATCAGATTCCCTCAGTCTCCCCCCACTTCTTCTGTCTCTTTATCCCTACCTTCCTTCCTCCATTCCTCCTTTTCTTCTTTCCTTCATCTTTCATTTTGCAAAAGAGTTCAATCTTTGAAATGGTAACTAGATGCAGAGTTGGAAATAGAGAAAATTTATTTTTAAAAGATTTATAAAAAGAGAGTTTTATTATAAATGATACTTTTGTTTATTTTACATTATCCTGATCCATAAATTCTTGGACGACATGGTTAAAACATTTCTTCACAGAAAAGGAAAAGGAAATACATGAGCATGTTGTAAAGGTGTTATCTACAGGAATTTTATCTCATTGCATCATATTGGAATACTTTGTAAGATTGCCAGTGATTTTATACCCCGTTTATGAAAAGAAATGATATGGGAGAGGAGAACAAAAGCCAATATATACATGATGGTAACTCTTGACTGTCAACTTGATTGAGTTGAGAGTCGCCCAGTAAGTCCACTTCTGGATGTGAGGGTGTTTCCAGAGATGATGGGCATGTTCATCAGTGAAAGAAAAAGAGAGGACCCCACCCTGAGTCACCATCCAGTAGTCTGGGGGTCCAGATGGGACAAAAGTGGAGGAAAAAGGAAGCCCACAAGCATATACAAGCTGGATTTTTCTTGAGCTGTTTTGTGTACCTTTCCTCTGCCTTTGCTAATGGACACCAAACTCCAAACCCCAGCTTGTTAAGTCTTTTGATGTGTACTTCCAACTGTGACTCTCTAGGGAGCTTTCAGGCCTTCAGTCTCAGTCTCATGTAATTGGTCCCTTTTGTTCTGAGACTCCTTTTTCTTGGATTGAGCAGCTATTGGTTTTTCTGACTCTCAGTATGCAGATGACCCTTGTGGGAATAGGCAGCCTCTGATCAAGTAAGCCAATTGAATAAATCCCTTTTCATTGGTTCTGTTCTTCTAGAGAACCCTGACTAGTATACAAATTTTATACATATATATATATATATATATAATTTGCAAAAATACAAGTTCTGCTGTTCTGCTTGCTGGTGTCTTAATGTTTGCATTTGTGTTCCTGCAAGATTTTTATATTGGACTCCTCCTTTAGGAGGACCTTTTTTTTTCGGGGGTGAGGGCTTTTGGAGGTAATGTAGCTGTGGTGAAGCCCTCAGGAATGGAATTTGTGCTATTATAAAGGAGGCAACAGACAGACACTCCTTGCCATTTCTATTTACCGTGTGTGGTCACAGCAAGAAGATGGCTGTCTATGAGAGCTGGGCCCTCACCAGATCCCCCAGTTTTCCAGCCCTTTGATTTGGGACTTCCTATACTTTCAAAGTGTGAGAAGTAAATTTCTGTTGTTTATAAGCCACGAAGTCTAGGGTACTTTGTTATAACAGCTAAACAGACTAGGCAAACAGTATAAAGAATTGCAAATCTGTTAGCATTCTCCTTGCTTATACAAATATTTAATTAAAACATACATATGTTTTATTTACAATTGAGAGAAGAGAGGTTTTCTGAGAAATAAAATTCAGATACAACATTTCTATATTAGTGTAATTTACTTGTGTTTGCTTTTCAACAAATTCAGGTTCAACTCCAGTTGTGCTTTAAAACTAATTTTTGAGGATTATCTCAGGGCTATTTTATATTCATTTCTGATTTTTCTTCAATGGTAACATATTTAGTGTTAAGTCTTACAATCCTTCAGTCTCTTTGTTAAGTGGTTAATGATTTGTAAACAAACATTTAAAAACTCATTAAGGAAACTTAAAATCTTTGTGAAAAGTTATTCCCTAGGTTATTCCAATTTTTCTATGTTGATTCTGTGTTGGGTTCTAGAATTGACTTTTTATTGTACAAGCATTTGAACAATGAATTTCAAGAGCCTAAGACAAAACATTCTTGAAAAATTATGTTCTGATTGGATTCTGCAGGCTTAATTAAGAGGTTAATTCCAGTTCAACGTTTCTGATTTGTGGACAAGGAGAGCTATGATACAATCTTATTTGTTTTTAAAGCATAAATTTCACATGAAGTTTCATGATGATTTGTAAGAATAATTTAGAATCAATTATATGTTATCATTGTTTATGTAATATTAAAATACTATAGAAATTTTCTTACATTTAAGAGGTCTGAGGATAAAATACTATTTGTGATGAGCAAGAAAGGAATTCTTTTATGGTATTCTTGAGATTTCATGGAATTCCTGAGATTAAGGAAGAAATGCATAATAAACAACATAAGAAATGTGCATAATAATTTTTATTCTGTTCATTATTATATTCCACTAATTGCTTATTTTTCTACCCACATTTGTATGCTCTATAACTGTTAAGAATATTTTCCCCAATTATCAGGTTCTTTTATTTATTTCAAATCGCTAGCTAGTCTCTTTGACATCTCCTTGTGACCCAGGCACAGTTTAAAATATCTAAAAATCCAATTTTGATTATTTTCATAGATGCAAGTAGATATTTATGATGATGATATTCACCTCCTTCCCTACTTATTATTTTTACATATTCTCAGATATGCAAGCAACTATAAAATTTCCATTAGATTTACTGTATCCTCTAAGACACTGTACAATCTTCTGGGTTACTTGATAATTTTTCTTATGGGTCACAAAGGTTGTTAAAATGGTACTATACAGTATTCAAACATTTGAGTCAGTAAAATACATTATACTTAACACCACTTTCCTTACTGGTTTAATTTATTTTCAGGAGGATAGTTAGGTGGAAGTTGAATGATATAGGATTAGGAAATATATAGCTTTTATTTTATTCTGTTATATTTTCAAAATTGTGTACCACTACAATAGAAAGTTACAGATTTTTCTTAGCCTTTTAAAAATCTAATTTGAAAAATGGGAAATGGTCCATCAATGAAAAAATTCTATCTGAATATTTAGCTGATGAGTGCATCATGAAGACACTTTTCAGAGAAAAGAATTGCACTGTTACTACTGGAGATGTGTTTTACAGAACAAAGCAAAATGAAGATATCTTCCCAAGAAATTTTAGTTGCTTGAGTCTAGAGTTCTGTGTTGAGACATAACTGTTGCACGGACTTCTTTGGGTCTTTAGGCACCAGGGAGAGCTGTAACAAGCATCTTCATGCTTTCATTAAAATAGAAGTAAGCCTTATAAGAAAAAAAGTACTTCCTTTCAGAGGAAGATAAAGCAGAAGTTTAGTGGGTACATCGCTTGGAGACGCAGGGTAAGTATGCACACATAATAAAATTACTTTATATCTTTAATTTGCTTCATGTATTCAAGTAGTATTGATTCTGAAGAAAGAAGTGGATTATATCTATAGAAAATTATTGTGTCTTCACTAAGATGTACTTTTAAATTCATCATATTACATCTTTAATTTATTGAGTTGGTAATGAGATAAGCTTATATCATATATGAAATTTTAAAATTTTAAAAGGTAAGATTATTTCCCTATCACTTAATTATATATAAGCAATCTAGAAACAGATGCATATTTATATCAAGCTTCCCAGAACAGGGGAATCAATTCACCAATAAGACAGCCAATAAACCAAAATTATTTTTGGAATTTTTAAAAGTATTTTTAAAAATTATTGATTTTGACTTGATATATGGGGATCCATTAAAATAGAGGCCAGATGAGGTTAGGTATATATATGACAGATCATTTTCACTTCAAGTCACTCATTCTTTTTGGTGAGTCAAATCTTTAGACTACTTCCTCTGATGACCATTTTGACTCTATAGACATCCACATAATGCTTTTCAGAGTTATTGGTCTCCACTTGAAAAGAAAACCTGCACATGACTGATTTTTGGCACATTCAGAACAGACTCTTTGCATCAATGGTAATATAAAGATAGCACAGAGCATGTTATCATAGAACATTTTTATTTCTTCATACCTAACAAGCACTTTAGAGAACAAAGTATAGGTAGAATAATGTCACATGAAGTGTCTTTAAAATTCTGTGCATCTGTGATTTGGATATACTTTGTCCCACAGCCTCATGTGTTGAAATTAATCCCTATTGTGAGGTGTTAATAGTACAGAAGCTTAATCTGACAATGATCTTTGAAGGTGGAGTCCTTGGGGCATGATTGGGATTAGGTGAGATCAATAGGGTAGAGCCCCCATGGCTGAATCTGGGTGACTATAGAAGAGGAAGAGACTATAGAAGAGACCCACATTCATCCTCCCTGCGCCACTACAGGAGCAAGAAGGCCAGCACAAGATATAGCCCCTCAACTCTGTACCTCCAAAAGAGTGACATAAAATAAATCCATCTTTCTTGATAACTTAGCCAGTTTTCTTTGTATTCTGTTACTTGCAACAGAAAATGGATTATTGCATATGCCAAAAAATGCTTAACATGAATTCTTTTTCAGTAAATCAAATGGTTGTTCTTACTCTCAGTGGACTTATGGAAAGAACAAAAGCAATTCTTCACTTTTTTCAGTCACGTTTAAGAGGGGTAGAATTTAAAGGTGTGATACTGAAGAGAAAGAAATTTCAAAACATTTCCCAAGAATATCATAATGAATGGGAAGTGATCCTTCTCAAACATTAACATGAGAAGAAGTAGGTTGCTAACAACAATGTGCCTTTGAAGATCTTGGCTCCAAGTCCCAAAAACCCTGTGCCTGCCAGCACTAGTGCAGAAGCTTTGGGAAGAGCAAGTGTGCACAGCATTCAAATAAATAAAGTGGAGAGAATTTTACACTCATTCTATTTTTTTTTTTACATTTCAAAATTAAGAGCCAACTAAAAATATAGGAAGACTGTTCTATATATCAGTGGTAAAAAAAAAAAAAACTACCTGAAGTTGATAACTCAGTACAAAATCCTCACTGAAAATTATTTCTGCTTTTATATTACCGTACTGACAAAAGTAATTGATCAGTTAGGAGTGAAAAGTGATCATCACACGTAGGCATGACCTTCCTGCTCATGGATGACATTGATTGAGGGTACTTTGTTCTTTGTTCTCGGTCACTCTTGTATTGTTGGATTATTCTATACATTTTCATACCTATTTTTTTCTTTAATAATGCTATCTTCATTTGAAACTTTTCAAGTCTGTAAATAAATTCTTATCATTCAGTTCAAGTTGCATAAGAGTTAGATAAAGCATTTTGATCTACTTCTATATACAAATACAGGTGTATATCCATGTTTTATGAAATATATTTTGAAGACAGAACTGATGATCATACTGAAAAGCAAAGTGGAGGAGATTCAGAGAGGAATATAGTGATTTTATCAAATTTCCTTTAACACCCATTTTTTTTAAAGAAAGGTCTGATTTGTAGGATTCACTCAATAATAGCCAATAATTTCTGTGGTGTAATTTGGTATATAAGTGGATACAATCATCATTAGGTGTACTTTTTTCTAACTTTAGTCCTACATTATTTTTTATGGTTTATTTGAGATTAATTTGACCACAGGGAACAATATATCATCATTCATTCTTGGGATCAATATTTTTTTCAGTTGCTAACATCATACCTGTTTTTATTCATTTTTCTTATCACCAACTGATACAGACATATTTGCTTCTGTGGATATCTTTTGCATTCTCATAGGAATGTGGACAAATTTTGTTTGTTTCACTACTTTCTCTCCAGGTTCTGGAAATATGCTAGCTCTAGGCAAGGGTTTATTAAATAAATAATAATTAACTTTCTCCTTTTTTATCAATGCTTACAGTTTGATTTTATATCAGTCTCACAGCTCCCTATAAAAACTATTTCCCTCTTATTTCCCCATATTCTCTGTATATGACAGAGCTGTAGAAGTGGTGGTGTACACTTGCAATCTCAGATAGTTGGGAGACTGAGGAGTGAAGTTACCAATTTGAGGGCAGCCTGAGCAATATGGTGAGATTCCTACCTCTTATAAGAAAAATAGGGGCACTTCTTGCTTGGCTTGTTAGAGCCCTGTGTTCAAACCCTGAAATGCAAAAGAAAATAAAAGAAAGTATTGAGCATTGAATAATATTGTGTGGTAGGTATAATGTCTGCTTAATTACCTCTTTGTAGAATTCCAGGGATGAATCAATGCTAGGAGTTGAACTCACAGAAATGAAAATGATGAGGAATAAAAGAATGTTTTTCTCCTCTCACAAATCTCTCCCATCTAGTACTGAAAGAGATCCTGGAGATTGGATGCAGAATCAATATTTTTAAAAATAGCAGATGTTTAAGATCCAGGTATCTTCCTTGGTATGGAGATTAGGTGATAACTATCAGTAACTTAATTTCTATGACAAATAAATGAATTATTTGAGGTCCCAGGACTCTATTCTGATGAAATTTCATCCCAGATTTCCAAATATTTCCTTGTTCTTTGTTTAGCAATAATAATATGCTCCAAATTGTAAGAATTCTCACTACCTAAATTCAAGGGATGAAATGAATTAAGCAATATGAAGTATCAACAACTCTAACAATCTCAGAAGATGCATTTGCTTAAGATTAGTATCCTCTGCAGAAGGCAGCAATGAGGGAAGATGTCTGTACTGCTCCTGAGAGATCATCTGCTTTTCTCAGTGGCTTTTCAAGTAATGTCCCTGCCCCACCAGCATGAAGCCTGACCCTAGTTTGAAGAGCCAAGATGAAAACTGCATTGTTTCCCTGTTGACAATGCTTTTGTTGATTATGTGGTTTGGGGATAATGTTGAATGACAGGAAGTTCCTGTGTTTTCAAACCCAAGTTGTATTTTCACAGTAATTACTTTGGAGACTAGAACAGTTTTTAATTTTTTCTTCAATTTCCAACAGCTAGTCAACCTCCCTTCAAGAAATGTAGTGTCTATCAGTGAAAATTTTTTATCACCATATGGTTTCACTTCAGTCATTTATTAACTATTATAATTATCAGCAATAATATCAATATGTACAATTTAAATACAGTATTCATTCTTAATTTCCTGGTAATTAGGAATGACAGGATCAAATTTAAAGTTATGTTAGGGTAGATGTCTGATTGATCTTAATTCAGGTATGGAATGCTCATTTGGGATATCAATGAGATGAATTAAATTCTTTCTTCTTACTCAGTCTTTGAAAACACAGGTAAGAATGAACCCAGCATAACCATCATGTTGTGTTTCAAGAAAGCACTTCCTGACTTCCTAAGTCTGAGGAGTGATGTTCCATGGAAACGGAACACTGCCCCAAAGCCATCTCCAGAGATACTCAGACTGGCTGTGCCTCTTCTCTTGTCTTCAGAGCACCCTTGCCAGGAACCACCTATGCATAAATATTTTGTTTATTAAAAATGTTGGAGCGGCTGCACCAGGTTGTCGTTCTGTTATTATATTTTTGCCATCAGACAGCTATATTAGTTTTATGCTTTGTGCTTTTATTCATAAGAGAATTTCACACTAAAGCAGATAGAGGAAATGACAATTATCATTGAATTTGATTTCCTATTTAGTAATTTCCAATTTTCTTTCCTCTAGAAAATCTGGTTTATTATTGGAACAGAAATAAAGTGATTATCCACAATTGTATAAAACTTGTCATGATTAGAAATTCAAAATTTGGGTGTAATGCATTTATGGCTACCCTGTAAATAAAGGGAAATAAATTTCTTCATATTTTCACTCACAAAACACTTTTGAAACCCAATTTTTGCAAGGGAGGAGGGTTCCCACACCAACCAATTCCAAAACTCACTGGACACTAAAATCCAAGTAGTGTTTCCAGGTTCTCAAGGAAGCACCGGCCTTTATTATGAAGGATATGGATGCAAAAGAGTCAGATGAAAAGGTGCACTGGGCAATGTCTGGGAGGGTCCAAGCTCTGTGTCCCTGAGAGTGAGGGAGTGCCGTTCTCCTGGCACATGAATGTGCTCCCATCTGCAAGTTCCTGAAACCTATACATTAGGGAATTTTGGAGGGCTTCATTAGGTAGACCTGATAAATTGTTAATTCAGTCTTCAGATCCTCTCCCTTTCATGGAAGATGCAGCCTGGGAGGAAAGTACTAAATTTCTAATCCTAGTCTATTTTCTCTCATGACCAGGCCCTAGCCAGGTTATCAGGAACTGAAATCAAAACCAAAACTTTGGAACAAATGATGAGCTCAGCATGCACATAGGAAATAATAAGAGGCTTGGGAGCTCTGGGCCAGGGACTGGGAATGAAAGCTAAATATACGTATTTTTTTACTGTAACATCATAATTGCAATGTAAAATGAAACATAGTTTTCATTGTTATTTCTACAAGTGAGCAAACCTATGTACATATGCATGTATGTGAAAGACTACAACATGGAAGCTTTCTTTGATTCTTCTGAAGGGAAATTAAATCCACTGTGGAAAGCACACACACACACACACACATACACACACACATTCACATTAACATCTTTGAAATCAATTGTTTTAGGCAGAATAATGGATGCTCCCAAATATCTCCAATGAATGAATATGGTACCTGTGGGCTATGAAAGTACGATGAAGGGTGTGGAACTTCAGGTGGGGAAGTTATATTGGAAATCGTCATGGGTCCAACCTAATCATGTGAATCCTTAAAAGCAGAGAAGATTTTCCATCTTTGGTCTCAGGGAAAAATGTGAAGATCAAGGAGGCGTTAGACAGATGCAACACTGCTGCTTTTGAGGAGGAAAGAAAATGGTCACAAAGGAAGGTGGTGGCTGCCAAAAGTAGAAAAAGCAAAGAAATAATTTGTCACTCAGATTCTTGCTGGTACCTTAAGTTTAGCTCTGGGAAGTACAGGCCTTCCAACCAACTTGCTTACAGAAGCAGAAGATCATTTATTGGTGATTTTTAGGCTAATAAGCTGTGGTAATTTGTTCTATCAGCAATAGAAAACTGAGACAAGAGAATCTTTTTGATTATTGCCTTTCTACTTTCACCCCTAGTTTGGGCTAGAGCTGGGTTTAATCAAGTTGTGCTATACCTACCATGTCACAGAAAGCTTGCAAAATTCTCAGCTAAATAATTTGCTTCTGTAGACTTCATCAGTCCTTCAAGATGTAGGAGGACATGAATGTGTCTCTTCTCAGTAGTGGCTGTTTTTATTTTTAATACCATCTTTGTTTTCCTCATTAAACGAACACCACCAGAACATCAGCAGCAGATTCACCAAACCTTCAGGTTTTCACAGTAATTACAAAGCTGTCCTGTCCACTAACTCAAGATTGCTGAGACCAGCTTTGCTTTGAACATTTAGGGATGTGCTTTTTTTTGTTTTTGTTTTTGTTTCTTTTTCCATCAAAGTGAATCTTGTTAGACTTTGGGTATAGGTCTTTCCAGCTAATTCTGAAAACACATATATATATATATATATATATATATAATTTAAAAAAAAACTCTTATCTTCATTCTGAAATTACTATGCAGATAAATAAAAAGAAGCCACATTTTATATTTCAAATTCAGTTCAAATAGTTTATTAACAATGATGCAAACAATTAAGAAGCAATGCCTGTCAAAATTTGCATCAGATAAATTATCGTATCATGAGCAATGATGTAAGAGTTTAGATCAGGTAGGTATTATATCAGGTAGGGGATTAGGCTACAGAAACTTACAGCAATTTCATTTGTGAGCAGAGATATACACTGAGTATAAACTTCAAATTTCACGATCTTTTACTAAAATATTAGCTTAATTTACTTTCAGTTTTTCTAAGAATGTGTGGGCTTTATCTGGAAAATGATGCATGCTTTTAATTTTAGTGACATGCTACATTGATGCAATGCCATCTGATGGAGCGTTTATCACTGTTATTATACTGCAACACTTCAGGTGATATATAGGAGCCAACTTGCTTACAAAATTCATTGCCTCCTGTTTTAGATTCTAATATTGCCAAATGTAAAACATATTGTACGATCCTCTGAATTTTTCTTCTTTTGTAATATGGCCAATCATATGTAACATTTGAGAATTATAAATTGTGCTTAATATTGTAATTCCAAGCTAAAGACAGAGAATTCAAAAGGTTGTTGTTTACATTGCTATAACTTCATTTCTTATTTTATTATCATTATTTACTATCTAGCCAGGAAAATGTCCTTATATTTTGTTTTTGGTTTTCTCATTTTAGGGCACTATTATATTAAAAGTAATGAAACCATTACTAATATCTCTAGCAATAATAATCATGGCTCATTTTCATATGTTAAGTTTTTATGGAACAAAAACTGCTCCACTTTCTATATGTAAATTCTGTCTTTATAACCATCCTTTGAGAACAATGCTATTATTATTCCCATTTCATAGGTGAGACCAAGGAATGGGAAAAAAAATGGGCGATAACTGGTTGATGCTGAATTTGAACCCTGATATTCTGTTTTCAGGTTCTAAATCACCCAAATAAATCTTTTAAAAATAATTCAGATGGGTGCTGGAGTGGTGGCTCAGCAGTTATGGTGCTCTCCTGGCATGCACAAATATGCGAGTTCAAGCCCCAACACCATGTACATAACAAAGTGTTGGAACAACGAAAGTCATGTTAAAAACTAAATAAAATTGATTCTCTCTTTCTTTCTCACTGTCCCTCTCTCTTAAATAAAAATAATTCAGGTGAACTTTTCATCTGAACAAAAGTGATGAAATGCTAATAATTACTGAATTGCTCATATTTTCTCTCTAGTGTTTGTTGAAATTTTCCATGATAAATAGGAAATACGCTTTATGTGAAATTTTGTGAAAATATATTTCATGTCTCCAAAGAAAATTACCTTTTATTCCTTATATTTATTTTAAAATTTATCAATACATAAAAACATAAACATTATGTATATTATTGGGTTATCATGAGATATTTTGATGCATGTATAAATTGTGGACTGTTTACATCAGGTTAAATATATGTGTAGTATTCCTTAAGCATTTATCATTTTGAATGGTGAAAATATCCTTTCTTCAAGAGTTTTGAATTATGTAGTAAGTAACTGTTATCTGTAAACACGATAACAAATCAGAACCTCTTATTCCACTCTATCTATAACTTAGTACCAATTGATCAACCTCTGTCCATCTCTCCTCTGGACCTGCTTTATCCAATCTCTGATAACCACCATTCTTCTCTAAACTTGTATGATGATGTCAACTTTTTCAGATTCCACATATGAGTGAGATCACATGGTACTTGTCTTTCTTTGTGTGGTTTATTTCCCGAAACATAATGAACCCCAGTTCTTTCCACTTTGTCACACATGTCAGGATTTCATTCTTTTTATGGCTGAGTAGTATTCTATGGTAAATATATGCCAGATTATCTCCATCCACTCATTGGTTGATGACACAGGTTATTTCCACTTCTTGGCTGTTGTGAACACTTCTAAAATAAGCATGGGAGTGCAGATACCTCTTCAACACACTGGCTTCATTTTAGTTTTTTGAATCATTAACCATTAGCATCATTGTTGGTCAGATGTTTTTTTCTTTAATATTTTGAGAAATTTCCATACTGTTAATCCAGAGTGGCTTTACTAATTTACATTTCCATCAAATCAAAAAATGTGCTACAGTTCCCTTTTCTCCACATCCTTGCCATCCAATTTTTGAAAACTAGTCTTTTTATTAGGGTAAAGTCACATGTCATTGTGGGTTTGATTTCCTTCTAATGATTAGAGATGTTGAACATTTTTTTTCATATACCTCTTAGGCATTTGAATGTCTTCTTATAAGAATGTGTATGTAGGTATATTGATTATGTTTTAATCAGGTGATTTGTATTTTTTCTACTAAGGTTTTTGTTTTGGTTTGGTTTGGTTTTGCATTTCCTATATATTCTGAATATTTATCCATTCTTAGATAGAAAACATTCAAATATTTGCTCTCATTCTGTAGGTTGTCTCCACTCTGATGATTGATTTCTTTGCTATTTAGAAGCTTAATCCCATTTATCTAGTTTTGTTTTTGTTTCATGTGCTTTTGGGGGTTTTAAAAGTCTTCCTATTTCAATATTTGAAGCATTTCCCCTATGTTTTTTTTTCCATAGTAGTTTTCAAGTTTCAGGTCTTACATCGAAGTTTTTGAAACTGGTGAAAGACAAAGTCTATTTTCATTCTTCTGCATGTGGGTGCCCAATTTTCCTAGCATCATTTATTAAAACAACAGCAGCAAGCTGTCTTTTGTCTAATGGGGGTTCATAGTACCAGATGACTATAGATGTATGGATTACTTGTATTATGTCTGTTCTGTATGATTTATTTATGTGTCTGTTTTTATGTTGATACCATCCTGTGTTGATCACAACAGCTTTGTCCTGTATTTTAACATGTGCTAGTGAGTTTCCTGCTTAGTTATTTTTGCTGCTCTGATTATTGTGCTATTTGTGGTTTCAAATAAATCTAAGGACTTTTTTGTTCTAGTTGTTTTGTGTAGAGTGTTTTAGCCATTTTGATAAGGCTCTCATTGAATTTAGAATTCTAGTACCGTATGTTCTGTAGGTGCTACCTCTTGCTGTAGACCACATATGCTTTCCATATTTGCTGAAATGTGAAGTGACCTGAAACCACATCAAAATATATGCAAATTTCAACAGAAGTATTCTCTGGAGTATTCTCTCCCAAAGTTGGAATGGGAGTCACATCTAAGTCTATTTTTTTTTTTTTGATGGCTTGCTCTATATAACTTCTTTGTACTATAGGAAACATTTTTAAATGGGTAAAAATACATCAGGAAAACTATAATAATGTAGGCAGTTTTGGCTCCTTGATTTGGTTTTGGGGTTAATTTAATAAACTCTGGAGGACAATCATGCACAGTGACCCTATTGGAGCGCATGAAGGTGTTGATTATATCAAATTAGCAATGGAAAAGGGAGAAAACTAGAGTCAAATGATTACTTCCCTGGGACATGGAACAGAAACTGAGATCCAACGACATTTCAAGAGCTGACCTCACCAAATGCATCCAGGACATCTTAGGTCCAATGCTAATATTATTGGGCTGAGGCATAATTTAGGTCCTTATCAATATGGAGATGGCCCAACTAGTTAACTGAACAGAGTTAAAGAAAATTGGAGCATAACAGAATACTCATAGATTTAGGCCTGTGACTTCAATACATACATAGAAGACATTCAAAAGCCATACAAAAAGCTGAATACAATATTAATAACTAATTGAACTTCTGTTCAGAACCAGTGCATGGACTGAAATACTCCAAAGGATGATTAATCTAAAATTAGTGGAGGATTAAGGAGGCAAAACCATCCTCCTGGGAAGGAAGGGAGAGGACAGCATGTGTCCTGTACAGATGCCTACTTCTTTCTTATTCAGGTTGCTCAAAAACCATACCTTCACACAACGCACGCTCATCCTGCTAGCTCTAAACATTCTTTTTTTTTTTTTTAATAAAGAGAGAGGAACAATGACAGAGAGAGTGAGAGAAGGAGAATGATTTTTGTCTTGTTTTGTTTTCATGTGGCTTTCATTGCTCCAACACTTAGTTGTGTATACGGTGCTGGGATTCGAAGCTGGGTCATTGTGCATGTCAGGCAAGCATTGTAACCACTGAGCCACCACTCCAGCCCCGTTCTAATCACTCTTAATATCAAACTTAGGAAAACAGAATTGTAGACTCAAAAGAAGTCATCCATAAATAACATTTAAAACAATAGAACGTATTTCAAATATAAATAGGAGTTACAAGATTTTATGTCCACTTAAGCCTTGGTTAAAGATTAACATTCTCCTTAGGATAAAGTGTGCTAAAATTTTTGGTGCTTAATTTGTTATTGCAATTTAGAAATAAATTAAGCATCTTTGAATTAAGATTAGAAATAAATTCCGAAGAAACAATATGACATTTTGGTGAATATAATATGTAACTTTTTTTCTCCTGAAAATATATTTGAGAGTATTGATTAATTTTTGGTGGGGCAATCTTGCTAGAGACTATAGAAAAGGTCAGTTTTCTGCAAAATTACTTTCATTATGTTGTCCCTGAAGGTAAAAGACAAGTTAATTTAAAGTTGCAATTACATCTTTGTACCAAATATATCTAGATTAAAAAAAACAAGATTTTTTTTCTTTTGGTTAAAATTTGAACAAGTGAAATTAACTCAAATGTCATTAAGATTGTGTCTGATTTTAAGTAAATGTCTAAGAGGAGCTGGTTCTCCAAAATTAAAATGTAATACTTTTGAAATAGCTGTAATTTCAAATAACTGCTTTTAATGCCAAATTAAAAATTCAGTAAGAGGATTCTGGCTTCTGCTTTTATCATGTGTATTAATTTATTTGAGCAAATTATCTGTAGTTTAGTATGCAAACAAATGTTTGTTGTGGAAACAGTATTCTTGGTTATTCTGTAGAGCTCAGCATTTCATTTCATAGATAATTTTCCATGAAATAGATTTTTCTATTAGATCATGTATTAGGTCATTTTTCCCCATGCTGATGATAGATTTACAGAAAGAGGAGAAAAATATCTGTGGGTCCCATTTTGTGCTGTTACTTTATATATTTTATCGGTTATCAGAATAGAAGCTGAAACTCAGAGAGATTAAATAATTCTGTCACTGGGTAGTTCCCGTTCTGTGCAATGATGTGCTGTTCAGCAAGGAAGCTTCCTGACTTGAGAACCAAGATCATCTGCGTCCACACTCACCCGGATGAGATTCACACATTCCTCTCTCACAGCAGGACCTTGCCATTTCACCCTCTTCACTAGCACCAATTTATTTTTCAGAGATTTTCTTGCCCAGACAACTGGCTTGTTCATTACAGGAACTTCCTTAAAGACCCATCTATTCCGCAACTGCAAGTATCAGCAGATTGCAGAGTGTTTTCCCACAGTGGTTATCTGTGCTGCAATGTTAAAAGGTGGGTGACATTCCTTAAAGACTGCTCTTTGGGAAGACAAATCCATAGGCAAAAGGAATTCTGCATGAGCAGATGTGGATTGAAGGCAACACAATTTGGGGTATTCACTTTAAAGATCATGCCTGTGAAGTTATGCTAACACAGACATTTGAATTTGCATTAGGCAACATGTAGCATATCTAACTATAGCAGCATAAAATGAATTGTGAAATTTTCTCCCTATTTTTGTACTTTTTATACAATATCTAATTTTATACTTTTGAGGTCTATCACGTATATGGAAATATCTGTGCTTTTGCTATACAACGTCCAAGTCCATACTTTCCCTATGGTAGCCCAACAACATCCTTCAACCGCTGTCCACAGAATGCTCATATTTGTTCAGTGATGCTATTAGAAGTTCAGAAAAATCATGCAACATTAACATGCCCTTTTTTGGGAAATCCACATTACAAATTGTAACATCAAAGAATCTGATTCAACTTGAATTACAAAAGGAAAGTGTAACCAAACAGAACAAAAAACTTAGTGAACTTCAATTTGACATTTTCTAGTGGAATTTGAAATCCTTTATTAAGATTTTTTTCCTGGTGCTGGAATGGTGGCTCAGAGGTTACGGTGCTTGCCTGGCATGTGCAAGTACACAGGTTCAAACCCCAGCACCCACGTACACAACTAAGTGTCAGAGCAACGAAAGCCATGTGAAAAACTCAATAAAAATTGATAAAAAAAAAAAAAAAGATTTTTTTCCTGCTGACGTCTTGCTGACCCCATGTATCTCAAGGGAATGCTTACAAAATACTTCCCTGAGTTGTAAGTACAACACTGACACACCCCTTATCTCTTGTCTTTCTTTCAAGGTCATAATCTGATAATAATCTAGAAATACTTTATGAACTTCCACCTTCTCTACCAAAAATAAAATTCAAAACCAAAGAACAAACAAAATGGAAACTGCAGACTTTTCTTCCTGACCTGTCCTTTTTCCTGCTGTGTCTTTAAGCAGTCTTAGAATTGTTTTTCTTCAACCCGTCTCCTAGCAAAGTTCTGATATTATCTTTATGAGTCTACTCCCCCAATATCAACAAGTATTCCTTTGTTGATTCTCCTTTTATTACTAGCTCATTCAGATTTTACAACAGAGATCTGAAATGCCAAAAATAGTACAATAACTACAGCTTACTTTGTATCCAAATCCAAAAGTGTATCTTCTATTCTGCTTCCTATCAGGTGTCCAAACACATTGCTGGGTATAGCCTATCAAAGGCTTTGCAAAGAGATCAAATTACAACATTAAAATTCACCGAAAAAACAGACCCATTCCAATTTTTTAAAAGTTAGTGGTCTTTTTATTGGGAAAAAAAAAACTAGACTAGCATTTACAACTAAGAATGGACATACATAAATTGTAATTTCTTGAACAGCAGTGCTGATGGTTGTGCTGAAGTAAGTCCACAGCCACAGCCTACTCTGCCTTCTCCAAGTCATAGTTCAGAAAGTTTTAAAAACAGAGAGTATGCGGGCTGTAACCGTGGCTCAGCAGTTATGGCGCTTGCCTGGCATGCATGAGGACACAGGTTCAATCCCAGCACCACCTACACAGTGAAGTGTTGGAGCACCGAAAGCTACATGAAAAACTAAATAAAATTAATTCTTTCACTCTCTCACTGTCCCTCACTTAAACACACACACACACACACACACACACACACACACAGTCCAAAGATACCTCCTTAATAAAGATTTCCTATTAAAAGCTTGTTTGAGAGGTGACAGTATGACATCTATTTTACTCTAATGCAACGCGTAGAATGTTAAACCAACATTGTGCAGGCAGGCCACCAGGGTGTCACTGTGAAATACAAGAGGATCGATCATCCTACTAATGGGGGCTTGGGCCTCAACACTTTATCCTTCTGCACCTCATCCTGACATAAAACCAATTTTAAATAAAACAACCAACTATGACAATTTATATCAACAATTGGAATAGAACCCATCTGATAAGTCTTGAATTTTTTTTTCATTTTTTAATGCAAATGCCTGAGTGTGCCTGAAACCCTGACCAGCCTGAACAGTGTATCAATCATTAGCAAGCAGAACTGTAAGGAGTCCACTAAGAGCTTCCTTATCATTAAGGTTGTGCAGCATTTATATTGCATAACTGGTGTAAAGCTTGATTTGTAGGAGACAGGACCACCAACCAATACATGCAGATTTTTTGTGTGTGAACAGAAGGGACTTTTGACATTCAGTTTTGCTATAGAGAAACAGAATGAACAAATGAACTTTTATCTTTTTTAAATAAGAGATCAGTAAAAGATTCAATTTGATTCTTCTAGAGAGGGGAAAAAGTAGTTGAAAGTAGGTCTTCATTTTGCAGTCATCCTCTGTGCGAATTTCTCATAGTTGAATTGTCTGTCTCCATCAACCTCTGCTTCTCTGATCATTTCATCTTCTTCTTCATCTCTCAGTTTTTCTAAGTTTTCATGATGTGACTTAGTTCTGCTGCACTGATATAACCGTTTCTGTCCTTGTCGAAGACTTCGAATGCCTCACGGACTTTTTCTTCATTGTCTTTCATTTTTCTAGCCATCATAGTCAAAGTTTCTGGGAAGAAAATAGTGTCATTACTGTCAGCATCTACTCTGTTGAACTTATCCTGCAGTTCAGCTTCTGTTGGGTTTTGATTCAGTGACCTCATGACAGCTCCCAGTTCCTTGGTTGTAATGATGCCATCTGCATCTTTATCAAATAGGGAGAAAGCTTCCTTGAATTCAGCAGTCTGTTCTTCAGTCAGCTGATCAGCCATGGTGCCGGCGAAGGCAGGAAGGGACGAGGAAGAGAGAGTGGCTGCAGCAGCCCGGCAGCTAGCTGTGCCTCGGCTGCTGCTGCTCCTGCTATCCTCCTTCCAAATCGGAATACAAATTTCCTCTCAATATCACAAACCCTGAAACCAATATAAACCTGAAGATTATATTCCTTGCCAAACTCTAAAATTTTTAGGCTTCAAAATTTAAATAGATATATTGAAGTACAAAAAAAGAAAAAAACTATTTTTTTCTCTAATTAACCCAAAGAAATTTAACATTGTATTGGATTTTTTTAAAAAAATCCAATCATTATTATAGCTGAAGGAGTTCTAGATACCTACATGGCTTTGGGGTTGTTTTGGCAACCCTATGCCTGGGCTGTCACCCATGGAAATAGCCTCATGACCTCAGAATGTGTAGGTCAAGGTGAAGGCTCTGCTGTGTTCCATTTTCAAGAGTGTTCAAAGTAGAAGAATATCAAAATACTAACATTTTCATCCTGTCATCACTCAACAAATTTAAGCAATAATTGCATCCCTAGTCCACAGAGAAAATTCCCAGTCAAAATAGCACTGTAAAACCCAGTGCTTTACCAATGACCGTGGCAGAAATGCAGCAGTTTCTGGAAAGGAGGGCCGGAGCTCTCCTGGGTATCAGCCTCACCCAGTATCAGACACGGAGATCACAACATGTAAATATGAAATCAGTTGACAGAAACCTCTGTGAAACCAATTAAGGTAGACCCTACATGGTGAAAGGACCCTACTGGGGAAGGACAAACAAACAGATCTTGTCACTGTATCTAAGACTGGTGTTAAAATACTCTCCTCACTGACTGTTAGTAAATAACAGATCAGTGGAGTAGAGGGAAGAGAACAGACGAGGGATGTTGGGAGGAGAAGGGGAAATACTGGGGAATGAATTAGAACAAGTTCTACTCCGTGCTTTCATAATTATGTCCTTGTATATTCTACTGTCATATATATCTAAAAATAACCAATAAAAAAAAGAGAGAGAAAATAAAACCACTCTAGTCTTCTGGCAAAGCTTATTAGATACTTAATGAGGTAGCAGCTATTCTCAATGGGTACATTTCTTTTCTATCCCATCACTCAAAACCCAGTAATTTTCTTTTTTCCATTGAGTTTCATGATACTCATACCAGGGGACAGAGTTGGAAGAGCAAGCTCTCAAGTAACAAAACTCCCACAATGTCTTTGGACCAGCATTCTTTGCGGGGTAGCACACAGCTAAAACCAATGCCTACTACTTTGGAATTTCATTTTTTTTTTCAGTTATGCTTTCTGTTATCAACATACTTTTGACATTTGTTCACACTGGTTCATGTGTCACTAGTTCTTTTTTATTATATTTTATTTATTTATTTATTTTATTCCATCATATGAGTAGACCATATTTGCTCATCTATTTACTGGCTGTTGGACATTTGGATTATTTACATTTTATATTATAAACAACGCATTTCTGAATATTCAAGCATAAATCTTTTGTGGGGACCCTTCTTTCCTAACCTACTAAGAGTTGGAATTGTTGATGTTGTTATAACTTTATAATGAACCAAAAAAACTATTTTTGACAAAGGAGCAGTGACATTTTACTGTCTTACCAGCAGTGGGTGAAGGCTCCAATTTCTCTACATCTTCATCAATACCTATATGGAAAGATTCATCTTGTTTAGCATTATAGGAGACATGTAGTAATATCAAGTAATACTGTAGTTTGAGCTGTGATTTCTGCAATAAATAATGACACTGAGGGTCTTTACATATGCACATTTTCATTTGCATGGCTGAATATCCATTCAAATATTTTTGCCTATTTCTTACTCAATTTGTGTCCTCTTTTTACTGACTTGTAAGAGTTTTTTTATGTTTTATTGTATACAAGTTTTTTTTAAAATTAGAAATGTATTTTGGAAATATTTTTTGCTTTTCTATGGCTTATATTGTTATTTTATTAATGGTGTCTTTTAAAAAAACAAGTGGTTTAAAATTTTATGATCTTTTAGGGATTATGCTTTTTTGCTGTGTCCTAGAAATGTTTTTCTAATGCAAAGCTACAAGTGTCATTTTCTTTGTTGCTTCTAGAATTTTTAGAGTTTAAGTCTGTGACCCAATCCAAGTTACTCTTTGTGTGTAGTATTAGGAAAGGGTTCAGGATTATTCTATTCTTTCTCCACCATGTGGATCTCCAATTGCTCTAGAGTTATTTTGAAAAGACCTTCTTTTCCCCAATGAGGTACCTTGGCAGTTTTCTTGAAAATATATTCATATTATATGGATGGGGTTATTTTTAATTTCGATTCTCCTTCATTGATATATGTCTACCTTTATCCTAATACTTAGACTCTTAATTACTGTACCTTTCAGGTAAGTTATGAAGTCAGACAGTGTATCTTCCAACTTTATTCTTTTTTACCAATTGTTTGTCTGTTCTAGGTTCTTTGCATTTCCAGCTATACAAATTCTATTAAAAATATACAGAGAGATATACTTGTGGAGAACTGCCACCTTAATGACATTATAGTTTATAAGCATACTATTTTTATGTAGTCAGGTCTTTAATTGTTTGTAACAATGCTTACTAGGAACCTCCAGTGTTCTCAGAACTTAGCAGTCTTGGGTTAAAAAGTAGCAAATAATATTCTTTCACCAAAGTATAAGAAAAAAAATCACCCACACTGATTTTACGCCAGCACAAGCTGCCTTATGAAGATAAAGATCAAACTATCAACACTAACTTTAAGGCCTTAAGTCTATGCCCAGCTCAGAAGAATCCAGTTCTCACAGAGACCTGCTAGTGTCTTCTGAGATCCATACCCAAGACTCAAGATGGGATATGTGAAAGGACTCATCCTTGGGACAAACTGATCCACCAGTTACCTAAAAACAAAGGCACAGTTAATAAACTTACATTCATAAAATGCAGTTGCTTTGCACAAATATAGGCCTGTCCACAATTCCCAGAGAGCCTGCTTTAATGCAGTGTCTCCAAAAGAAGCCATTTGATCGAGAGTCTACCAAGTGCCTTCTTCTCATTTTTCTGTCCCTCAAATCCCTGTCTTGTAATTTCCGTTGTTAGTGCACCAAAGCTTAACACTTCCTGGAATTTACACTATTCTCACAAACTTCAGAACCCCCTCTACTTTTACTGAGGCAGGAATCATCCGTTGATAGGAAGGAAAGGGGTTGGAAGAGAATCAGATTGTTTTATTCCTCTTTCTCAAAAGGGAGAAAAGAAATATTCTGCTGATTGAATTCTCTATATATGGAAGGAGACATTAAGATTTAGAAAGAAGCATTCCTTCCTAGTAAAATTCATGGTCCCACAGATTCCCACAAATCATTTTCTTCTTCTCTTTTTGAAAGTGTGGCTAATCTCCAACTCTGAATAAATTCCACTATCAACATTTTTTGTTCTTGTTTTCAGTCTGGAAAAATCTGTTAGGCAAATGAACTCATACTGATTCATTTGTTATGCTTTTTTAAAACAGTGTGTTTTCTGAAAGATGTCTGAATTGTGATTATTATTTGCTAATTATACTCTAAGTATATTTGTTTGGTCTTGACTGATTTTTTTTCTATAGTAACCAGTACTTCCATGACTCATCTTCCAGTGTCATTTTGTTTTTTAAGAAAGAAGGGACAGTGAGAGAGAGGGAGAAAAAGAGAAGCAATTTTTATTTAGTTTTTCATGTGACTTTCCTTCCTCAGACACTTCATTGTGTACCTGGTGCTGGGGTTTGAACTTGTGTAATAGCACATGCCAGGCAAGCGCCGTACCACCGAGCCACCGCTCCAGCCCTCCAGTGTCAATTTTTGACAACAGTAACTTGAAATAATGTTCCATTTTTTCAGGTACTCAGGTACGGAAATGTACACCTCAGATAATTTTGCATTTTCTCCAGTTCTTCACCTTTGCCCTTTTTTGTGCTCTCAGGATAGGGGGTTATTCTCCTTTTCAAGTCAATTCCTCCATATATAAATCTATGTGTCCTCTTTTATCTTTTTCATTCATCAAATTTCCCTCTACAACAATTGTTAGGCATCAATTGAAATACAGACATTCTAAGTGCTAAATTTATCTTTTGTGTTGTGAATTTTTGACATATTATATTCTATTACATAATATCACTTTTTCTTGTTTATTTCTTTTTCTGTTATTGATGTTTGTGCTCAAATATCCTGAAAATATAGAGAAAAAAAGAACTGTTAGTTGTGCCCTGAAGACTTTCTTTTTATTTTTTAATATGCATGTACTGAACACTATGTTAGAATAAGTTTTAATATGTTTGAAACCTTGTCATAAAATAAGAATAATCTGGGAATTATTGACAATTCATAAAAAAGCTTTGGCTGTTAATAAAGTAAGGCATAATAGAATCCACAGGATATTTTTCTTTTCTTCCTCTCTGTGGGCCCATTGTTCCTAGCCTTGTAGGAAAAAAAAAAGCTTTGTGTTTTTGATAATCAGTTTCAACCATCTCTCTGCTTACAATGGTTCGTTAAAAACATGCTTCTGGCAATCTGTAAACCCAAATACAATGCAAAGTTTTCATTGTTCTTCAACTAGTTAGACAGTCTGAAAATCCAACCAGCACAAAAGAAAAGCACAGCTCTGTAGGGAGAAGAAAGTGAAAGCAGCAGTTTAGCCAGAGGGAGACCCGCGGACCCCTGGTCACTCCTGGACCTTTCTATATCTACCTAGTTATAGGAGTTGACACATTCACCCTGTTTGCTAAAGCTACTTTCAGTTGGCTTTCAAACGCCAAAAAATAAAATATAATGAAAATCAGAAAAACTGGGAGTGAGAAAAATTTGAATTGGTATTGAGAAAAATTGATAGTGAAGGTATCTTACTTGAAAGACCCAAAACTGGAATCAATGGAGTCAAGATCATGTGGTTGGCAGAAAGACCATCTTTCCTTCAAAGTGTTGTTTTTGAGGCAAAGTAGGTGATTAGACCGATTCCTGTTATCTCTCTGAAGGCAGATCCCTGGTTCAGCAATGTCAGGAAGCGAGGTATATATGTTCTCTAATACTTGAACTCCATAATAAAGTGTTGGAGGAAAGAAGAACTAAGCTTTGGTGTTTACTGGGGTAACTCAAGCCAGAGGGAGAGGAGAATGGTGTAGTTTGCTCTGATCAGCTATCCGTGCTGACTGAAGAACAGATAATCACACATCAGGGGACGGTATTGACTGTGTCCTTTGCCCTGGCAAGGCCGGGAACAGGAACCACCTTTGAGAGTGCCCATGGGAAAAGGAGGGACTCCATTCCATTCTCTATTTTGATATGAAAACTTTCTGTACTACATTACCACGCACTCTCTTCACCCATGATGATATCGCCTGTGGCAAGGGGCAGACTCTTATTAGTGGCTTATCCCAGTCTATTAGTTTGGAGGTGGAGGTTTGGAGGGGGGTCATTAAATTAAAATGCAAGGTTATGGGTAGAAACCAAAGCCTACAGCTAAAAGTTCAGGATCCAGTTTAAACAATTCTAACATAACAAGATCTCTCACAGAAGCCCAGCATTGAGACCAGATAGGGTGACTGAATTTTCTTGTTTCTTTCCCTACTGTGAATTCAGGAATCACCAAGAGGGCAGCCACCCTCTCTATCCTGCCCGTTGTATAATATATCTGGCACTGAATACAGGCAAATCAATCAATGACAAGGATTGCCCAAGGAAATGAAGCATTGCAGGACTGTCAGCTTTTCACGACTAGGGATAAAGAAAGACCAGGTGTGGATCCTGCAGCCCACTCACTGAGTCTGATTGGTGCAGGGATTATGACAGATGTCTTACACAATCTTTCTATTGTTTCTCTAATGGACATTTTATAATGGTTATGTTTTATCTTCATATTGTATACTCAGTGTCATGAGCTGTTTAAATATATATTTGGCCATGAACTTTTGCATCTTGCGGCCAACAGACTATGCTTTACTAGAGTGTGGTGTTTTGAGAATGTGAGTTTGGTGTGATATGTAAGTTATATAAAAGAGCTTATAAAACATCTGCTTTTCCGTGCAACTGAGATCACAGTGAAAGGATCTGGTAGCTACCTCAGATGTTTAGACAGCACTGTACTCAGTGGTGAGCCAGTCAGGATTGTAAGAAGGTAATTCACATACTCAAAACTGTGATTCACAGACTGAGAAGTGTGAAATGGAAACACTGTAGTGTGGCGAAGGACCAAGGGGATGGGGATAGGGTTGAAGCAACCATCTGGTTTCCTAGTGTCAGTATTGAATGAGAATGGTCAATGAGCAGGGATCAGAAATGATGGGCCCCACTTGAGGTCTTATTCAAACACAGAGACCACATCAGGAAGCCAACTGGTAGAAATGTTAATGAGCATCTTCAAGGACTATTTCAGCTGTAAAAGACCTTGAGATTCCACTATTGGGAACTCCCTCAGCGTTTGCCCTGGAGAGGTGGTAAAATTGAAGGTGTGTGTATGGGGGACGGCTGGAACCTAGATAGGAGTTACAGGAATGATTGAGTAACAGAGGCTATAGTCTTTTCAACAAATTTTCAAAGCCTGTTTAACCCAGATTGTGGTCCATGCTGTAGCCAGAACCAGATAAGCTCCTAAGCAAGCCCACCAAAATGTTTATTCCTCCTTTCCCCTCCCACATGATGGGAATTCAGTC
The DNA here is from genome assembly GCA_004027875.1 of Aplodontia rufa. Lineage (NCBI taxonomy): Eukaryota > Metazoa > Chordata > Mammalia > Rodentia > Aplodontiidae > Aplodontia > Aplodontia rufa. The sequence goes on from PVKS010005818.1 coordinate 27,096, forward strand.
TTCTTGCCTTAATAAATCCTACTCCATATACTCTTCTCTTCCATGATTGTCCATGGATTTTATTCTTCAAATTTGCGAGACAAGAACCCAGAGGAAATTGGTAAGGGGGAGAATCAAGATTCACCTCAAAACTCCTCCTTTGTTATCAACCATTGTGTTTATCCACCTTCAGTCCAGCCCAGGGTTCAAGTCCAGGGCTCTTTACGTAATGGAGGTGGTTTTGAAGAAACACATCTTGTTCTCACATTGTGTATCTCACAAAGATTATAAAAAAAGAAAAACAAAGATGATAAAATTTATAAAATAGAATAGAAGAATATAAGTATCATATGATAAAGGTAGATATACTTACAAAAAAGAGAGAGAAAAATAATTTATATATGAATAGGCTCTTGTCATGGAAAATATGATAAAAGAACATTGTTTTATAGGAATAGTTAAGTCCGTGATCCTATCCAGTATCATATTTTTTTAAAATGATGTCAAAATATAAGCAGTCAAAAAGTGCTCAGGAAGGAGAGAGACATCTGGGCTGTTAGCTTACCAGGTCTTTCCTGGACACATTGGACATGGTCTTTTGGACCAGAGCACATGAAAGCTATAGGTGGAATTTCTGGGGTTCCTCAAACTATGAGAAATCTTGAAGTGATAGAACTTTACAGCCTAGAGTGGTATAGTGACAAACAGGTGGCATTCTCTAGGGAGTCCTGTATCATTAACCAAGGGTTTTATTTACTCTAGGTAATTTTTTTGAAGCTATGAGACACCTTTCTAAGGGTACATTAGGGATAAAAATATATTCCTCCTCTCAGATCTTAGAAGTTTACTTGAGAAAGTCAATTTGAGAAGGAAATTAACTATGTCACCTGCTTTCCATCTTCCCCAGGGGAATCAATGGACTTCTGGCCCATTTCTCTAATTCCTTTCTCCCAATAGCATTTCAAAAGCATTTTGTATAAGTGGTATAAAATGAGTTTTATGTTCAAGATATTTCCTATAGTTACAGAAGCCTGCTGTAAGATATGGAAGAAGTTTGTGAAGGACCCAGTGACCTTGGAAAAAAGATGATTTTCCTGAGAGGTAGTGAAATGTAAAGTTTTCCAGTCCTGAGATAACTGATTGAAGGAATGTAAGGGAGTTGGCTTTCATTTCCTCTTTGACATACAGACTGCAGCTTGATTGACTATGCTGTAGGTATTAGACGATTTTAGAATCATTTTATAAACAAGTATGTCTTTCACATTTATAAAAAAGTTTTCTTTTAAAATGATGAATACTTATCTTCGTTTTGAAGAAGAAAAATATCTACATCCTGGGCAAACATATGGTGTGCTTTAAAACTGCTAGCAGATAACGTATATAATTGGACAGCCCATTATCTTGATTATTATTATTACTTAACACGAATATAGCATTCAACTGAAACGATGTTCACTCAAAGTAACTGACAAGCATTAATTACTTAATGTGTTCATGTTCTTCATGGATAAGTTAAATATAGTTGAGTATATATGTGAGTATACACACACACACACACATACACACACACATTTTACAATTAATAGGGAGTCCGAGGAAATATTTGTTGCCTGATAAATATATGCATCATAATGTCTGTAAGATTCCCAACAAATGTACATCAGTCTCTTCAGAAATACACTCTCTATAACAACATTTATAATCATTTTCAAATTCAAATGGATTTAAGACACTCTCACATACTCTTAGACGTGTTTTAGTACAAAAGTTATTTAGGCAGGAAGTGGTTTTTTTGCAGTTAAATTTCTTTGATAATTTTAATCTATTTCTTTTTGTGGAAAACAGCATAGCATTTTTTATGTTGCCTTCCTTGCAAGATGGTAAGGTGGTCCTATATCAGCATGCTTGGATTTAGAGCTAATGACATGATACATGGAAAAAAGAGAGAAACCTTCTTCCCTGTCTGAATCTACATTTATGAAAGAGAGCTGGTGTTATCAGCTGTCCTCTGCTCTCTGTGCCTGCTGATGGGACAGCCAGCTCCCCTCTCTGGGCTAGGTGCATCTACAACTGACTAATATCTCAGACAGATTTTCCTCTCAGCACGGCAGAGTGCCCAAATTTTCCTGAATTTAATTGCTTTTCCCCTTCTGTTGTTGAATTTTTCTCTAACTCAGGTGGAAATCGGTATTCTGGGTCACTAAAGGACTGCTCTAGCATGTGTAGAGTGGAAATAATGATGGTTGGTGGTTAATCATTTCTCACTCATTAGAGCCTCCAGAGAAAGGTGAGAATGAAAGTCTCCCTTGAACTGCAAACCCACAACACAGCCCCATCTTTCTAAACCACTTCTAACTGAACATACCACACGGGCCCTTCGATGTCACATATATATTCATGACACTGTAAATTATTTTTATCTTTCAACTAATCAACATTTCAGTTTATAAAAGGTAATAGAAAATATGAAATTTCTCTCCGGAGTCTCATCTATTAGACAAATCAGAGCTAGATAGGCAATAAATACTATAGCTTCCAGAATGGTAGGAAGTAAAAATTATGGCAGAAGGGTAAATCACAGTAGCATGACTAGTCCCATGGGAGAAGATTCTATAGCACTGAGACATGAGTCTTGGATAGGAATTAAGCTGTTCCAGAATCCATATTAATTGACAGTTTTTAACCTTGTGTTCTTTTAGGTCACCTTTGCTTTGGAGCGAACCCTTTTTCATTAAAATCTAATTATAATTGAAGAACATTCTTTCTTCTGAAAATTCAATGAAAGACCGGGGTGCTTTTCCCCAAATAATGCACATAAGTAGCAAAACTTTAAGTATTTACATATAATGTCCATCTAAAGACTTCATGGGTGGTTTATGAGATAGCTAAAATATATCTATTTGATAAAATGTAAGGAACAAAAAACATTTACTTTGCAACCAATAATAATAATAGACTGGAATATTTATACCTGAAATTAATTATTCCTTTATAATTTAGCTTATATGAAATATCCCTCATTCTTATATAGTGTTAATTCTTACATGCAGTCTTAGGACCTTCTAGGCCTCTTAAAGAATAGATTCAAAATTAGAATAATTTCATTTTCCTATAGATAAAGCAAGACACGAAGGCCAATTTAGATTCCAGGGAGGGTGGGTAGGACTATACTATCATAAGGGGTGACACAAAAATGTGCTTTCATCTATTATAGCAGCCATTGAAATAATTCCCAGAGATGAGCAGGTTGGAGAAGTTGCAATAACATGGGCATGCCAATGTTATATTTTAGATTGCTAAAAAGGTTGGCATATATAATCGATATCACCTCTAATTCCATAAATTTCTATTGGTTTGCCACACATAAACATAAGGCTGTGGATAACTAAAGGTGAGAGTATTAAAAGGCAGCACAGATGTCCCTTATACACCACTTTGTTCATGAATAAGGAACAACATCCTGTCTAGAAAACTATGTCCATGGGATTCCATGAGAAGCAGCCCAATGAACATGATGGGGTCAAGAATCCATATGAATCTTCACCATGTAGAATCTTAAACACAATTAAGAATATTTGAGAGGTCCTCAAATAAAGGTACGAGGCAAATATTTTTCACACAATAGTTTCCAAATTTATCTGAGCACAGATTGGCATGCTCTCTGTGTCAATCTGCCTGACTCTATTTCTCTTTAAAGACTACTAAGATCTGACAAATTTAGTGTCTAATGTACACACTTTGGAAAATGCTATGTAGAGAGAGAAAAATAATCTTTGGATTACAATTTTTGAGATAGATTTAATGAAGAAGATAGGAATCTAGTAGAATCATTAATAAAACTTTAATAAGAGAGAGGAATTTTGGTAGATTGGATAATAGAATCATCTAGGCTAAGAGTTTTCAGTAGGGACTCAGGTTGGTCTGGAGGTATTTCAGAGAACACAAGGAGGTAAAGGGGTTGATACCTAGTGAGACTTTAAAACCACAGCAGTGGCAGCCCAAGAAACTCAGTGTAGACCACTCCCTTAACATTAAGCTAATGTTAAACATTAGCTTCCATTTGAAATAGCATTTCTGCTTCAAAGATGAGGAAGAACAGAAGGTAAAAGAGGACAGGAGAGAGAGAATTCATTCAAAGATTTAGTGTCACAACCAGAAACAGGAAAGAGATCTGCTTTGAGGTTAAATTGTCTTGAGTTTGCTACGTGATCTCTGAGCCAGGAGAACTGAGATCAATAGAAAGTCAGGTTACAGTAATATCAGCAACGATCTTGAATTTTAGGGTAAGGATTCCATAAACCTCATAGATTTTAAAAATTATGCAAACATACCCTACCAGAAAATAGGACTGATTTTTTTTAGGAAGATATATAGAGTGTTAATATTATAAGATAAAATGGAAGAGAAAGCTATTACTATTGAAAAAGATTTGAAAAAAGTTGACAAGTTGTTTGTGTAAACACTGCTGTCCAGCGGTGGTGAATTACAGGACTATTAATTCCAAGTCAGTGGAAACACAAGCAGGGAAATCTCTTCCACTGGCGTTCTTAAGAAACTTCCTTAGCTGGGTGTGACGGTGTGTGCCTATCATCCCAGTGGCTCTGGAGGCTGAGGCAGGAGGATCCTGAGTTTAAAGCCAGCCCCAGCAACTTAAGAAGGACCTAAGTAATTTAGTGAGACCCTGTCTCAAAATAAAGAATAAAAACAGGCTGGGGATGTGGCTTAGTGGTTAAGTGCCTTCCTGGGTTCAATCCCTGGTACCAATAAAAAAAAAAAAAACAGAAAACAAATGAAACTTCCTTAATATTCATCAATGTGATTCTTAATTTGATTTTCCAAATTTCTAAAAATTTAACTTCAACTTATGCTTGTAGCAATTTGGTTCAGGTACTATTATTTATGTATGAGCATTATATCTGTAAGCTAAGAATATCTACTGTTATTTCCTTTTAAAAAATAATGAAGATAATTTTCTGCACCTTCTTAAGTTATTTTGAGGTGAAATCAGGTGTTATTGGAGTTTGCTGATAAGGGAAATTGATGATGGTCAGCACACACAATTGTGTAGACAGAGAACATTACTACAGTGTGATATCTAAAGCGCATCATCTAAAGTGTCATTGCCAGGTTTCGTAATTAAGCTAATTCTCGAAGGTCAGCTAGGACAGAGATGCCCTGTCTTATTTGGTGTAATTTTTTCAATGTCTGACACTTAGAAGACGCCCAAAGTTGTAGATTGAATACATGCTAATTCCTGCGGACACTTATTCGAATGTTATTGAACATTTTGTATAATACACTATTAATTTGAAAGCTTGTATGCAATTTAGTTAGCCCCAATAATGTGAGTTATGTGAATAAAGATGATTGGATAAGACAAAAGTGAAATATTTTGTATAGGATTCAATCTGCTACAATCAAAAATTACTTAGAAACTCTTTGAAGAAAATACACACACACAAATCCAGTACAAGTGTAACCCTTCTTTTCTGAGAACATACTCCCACACTCGTTCTGTGCAAGTTAATTCTTCCAATCAGATGATTGATGATGCTCTTTTTATCACACTTGAATTTCCCACACAATTATAAAGTAGTAGCTTGTAGTTTGGAAGCCTAGAAGAAAATCTTGAAAACTATATCTATTTTCCTTTCATGTTTTTCTTATTTCATTCAACTGAAAAAAATAGGTTGAGGATGAATTTATTGTCGAATAATACCTGAAGTCTCCCCAAATAATTTTAAAAAATTGACTGCAATTTGAATTTTTAAATTAAATATATCTCTAATATTTTAATAATCTACTGATTATTAAAATCAGTACAATTGCTTCCTTTTAAGAAGAACCTCCATCAGGGACTAAGGTAATTTCTTATAATTTTTGGATTTGCAGGATCTGATTGCAAATAGCTTATCAAAAATTCAGATTATAAGTTATTATAAATATGTTTGATTAATAAAAGTGATTAAGTCATTATTAATTAATAAGTACAATTTGCTTCATGGAAAAATTCTCCTCTGAACATAGGACTCATGGGGAGCAGAGGTCTCTGTCTTTCTAGTGGCAAAAATATGGGGGCCCAATGAACTCAATTTTGTTATAGAAATTGATGGTTCTTTGATAAGAAGCGCTCTGAGGTAATTAATTTGCTTTTCCTTCAAGGTTTTGAAATATCCAGCTTGATCTTTTGTCCACCCTATTAACCAGTTAATTAAATTTTTATGTAAGTCTCCTGACCTAGTTAATTTGCCAGGAGCGTACGTTAATGGAGAGTAGCAGAGGAGGTTCATCCTGACCTGTCTGTACAAATTGCTACCCTCATCTCCTTCCACTGGAAGGAGCCCCTGCCTTTATTAACAAAGAGGCCCTAATGGAAACAAACAAACTATAAACAATGAAGCTAAGAAGTTTTAAGAGTGTAAGGTTCCACAGGAGGAGACGGCAAGACAGTGAAAAAAGAAGAAAGATGGTGAAAAATGGACCTGACCTGCCTTTGCAGTTCATTGACTCCATGAAGTCAAGAAGTGAATATACAACTAGCTTATGGGATGCTCCATCTTACCGTCTGGGTATTTTCATCTATTCAAAAACTCTCCTATCATTTTTACTTAAAATTTGAAGGCTTTTTTTTAAATGATGCATTACAGTCCTACATAATGAAGGGATTTGTTGTTATACATTAATACATGCTCACATTATGATGATGTAATTTAGATCTGTTCCTTACCCAGCATTTCCAATAAATCACCCACTTTTTTTTAAGAGAGAGGGTCAGTGAAAGAGAGAGAGAGAGAATCAATTTCAATTACTTTTTCATGTGGCCTTCATTGCTCCGACGCTTTGCTGTTATGTGGTGCTGGGGTTTGAACTTGCCTATCTGCACATGCCAGGCAAGTGCCATAACTGCTGAGCCACTGCTCCAGCCTCAAATCACTGATTTTTAAGAATTGAACAGGCCTTTGTGTTTTTGTGGTTGTTACTTTTTGTGTGTGTGTGTGTAGGGACTGAAGCCAGCTGCACTTTTAACACTGAATCATAATCTGTTATATATATATGTATATATGCATACATATATATATACATATATATATATGTATAAAATTTTTTTTTTTTGAGACAGAGTCTTACTAAGTTGCTCAGGCTGGCTGGGAACTTGTGATCCTCCTGCCTCTAATTCCTGATTGCTGGGATTACAGGAGTGCACCACAGCACTAGACACTAGGCTTATTTTTAGGCTTATTTTTCAGTTGCATGATCTGTATGATTTTGGAGGCCAGATTGGAGGTGGATGAGTCACTTGGAGACCTGAGAAAACGGGGAAAGGGATTAAGAAAGAGGCAGGGAAAAGAAAAAAATTAAAAATGTACTTCGTGTTAGACCAACTTTAGGAACAGACAATGCATTTCCCATTAGCCCTGCCTTTTACTCCTCTCGTTTTCCTCTTAGGGGACTCTGTTTTCCTTTCCTCTTCCTCCTGTCTGAACGCTGAGATTTTCATTTCCCAGGCTGCAAACTCTGATTAAAATGATTTATTCTATGTCTCAACTAGGATATAGTTAAATACAGTTCAGGGACCTCAGACTTAATCATAATATTTTCCGAGGGATGTGTTGGTTAGTTAGAAACTTTTTCTTTTTAAGAACAACAAAATTCCGAAGTTGAAGCTGCTTTTGCTTCACAGATCAGTGGATTACCTATCTGCTTTACCTTTTCCCTCATTAAAATACAAATCAAGTTATTCCAGTAAATTCCTCTCATTTATTACCCCATTGATAGTTGTATTCTCAAATATCTGTGAAGAAAATTAATGAGCTTTTGCAGAGTACTGAAACTGTGCATATCCTTGGAAACTAATGTTGTATTTAGCCTCAGGCATGATGGATTGATCTAGAGCACTGTTACACTTCGTGATTTCAGAAAAATGATTTATAAGAAGAAAAGCAGGCATCATTTTGTTTATGATTTATGGGTTTTGATCTTTAATCTTGAATTTTTATATCATTAGTCCTGAGAAAGGGATATTATAAGACAGGTGCAATGAGACTTCAAATATCTTCATATGTATAAATCAGTTTATTATCCATACATTGCTTGTGGTTTTTATGATGGAGCAGGTAATCAAGATAGGGCACACAATCCTTAATGCTAGCATAATTTCTCAAATATGCATCTTTGCCAAATTGCGTAACCATATGTATATTCATATAGATGTACATATATGTGTGGAGGTGAAAACTCCATTTAATTGAAGATTATGATAGAGAAGTCGTTTATTCAAAGGAATTTAATTATTGAATACAAATAATCCATGTAGAAAATAAATTCCTTTTTAATATGTGAGGTCACCTACACTTTATAAAATGGAAAGATTTTTCAAGGATTTATTGACCCAAGTTCAAGAGAATTGCCTTTCTCCTTGCCAGCCCCCAAACAAATGAATAGGTTATTTTTTATAAATGAGTGAGTAAAAGGTCCAGTACTCTACAGGGACATCAGTCAGATAGATTTTTCAGAAAAGATTTTTTTTTTCCCTTCTCAAGATAACGTTGAAAAATTATTATACATTACCTTGGCTGTTTTTCTTCCCCCTCAGCCTTCTTTCAGTGTTCTTTCTCCTTGAACAGTTTCAAAGGTTCCAACTGAGCTTGAAGTTTCATTTTAGGAGGCAAAATATAGCTAATTCTCCATCAAGGCCCATGAAAATCACCTGGTCACTATTTTCATTTTACATTTTATTTTATTTTTTTTATTGAGGTAACTGAGCTTCTCTTCTAAGCTAATATGATGAAAAGTTGCCAGGAGTTTAACCAGAAAGGCAGAACAAGTAGGAGGTAGATATTATGAGATTTATTGCAAGTAATTGACTTAATCACTTGTGGGAATCCACTAAGAAAGTTCAAAGTCCATAGGGGAGGGGGGACCTCCTGGGCATGGTCTACTGTTGTTACCAAACACAGTATTAAGTAATCTTCAGTTTTGAACATGAGGAAATAGCCTATCAACAAAGAGAATAAACATTTTGCTAAAGTGGTTCAACTGAAGGAGAAATTAGTATTGATTAGTTCTGCAATCAGATGCCTTCATCATAGATTTGGCATGTTTCTGCCTTAAATGCATATCTTCATGCCACTTGAAACATGAGTCAGTTTGAGTTAAGACAATCTAGGAAAAATTTTTGAAACTTAAATATAAAGAAAAAATTATCATTTTAGAGATCAAGTAGAGTCAGAATGACAGATATCTTGAAAAAGTGACATTTCTCTTAAGAACATCGAAATACGTATGTCCTGTTATCCACCGCATGCTTCCTGCATTAATTAGCAGCCTCCTTTGTTTGTTTGTGAATATCTCTAAAGTAAGCTAAAATGAATTGTATAGCAATTTGATCTTTTAAATTTTTCTTTCTAAAGTCACACAGAGTATCTAATCCAAGCCAAATAATTCAGTATTTTATATATGTATCTCCTATTTAGGATAATTGTGTCTTATTGTCTTTTCTTTCTGTATTATTTTATAGCACAGTGAAAGCATATGCATACCTAATAACTGCTTAGTAAATATTTGTTGATTGATGACAGAGGCTGGTTAGCAGAGTTTTAACGAAGCATTAGTACTTTAAATTAATAAATCATGACAACGATATTAATGTCGGCTCAGTTCTGCTTCTAGACTCTGCTTTCATATACACCAATATTCCATGGGTAGCTTTGAGTTCACTGCTTTACATAGATAATTCAATGTGATATTTTTAAATGGAGAGACTAAAACTTTTCCAGTTAATATTCAAAATTTGTATCTGTATGCATCTTCTAATGTACACATGGAAATACTACTTTGATTCAAGAAAAAATAAATTCTGACCGTTCACTCTCTGCGATACATAAGGATATAGTTAATTTTTTGCCGAGTGAACACCTCTCTTTCTGTAACCAGGGCACACCACTCATCACTACAAAGACAGGAGTCTCACAGGACTTCTGTAGGGAAGCTCATTGTTTTCTAATTCCCCAGTAATTGTGCTTCTCCAGCACTTTTTTTTTTTTTAAGAGAGAAAGGTAGTTGAGAGAGAGAGAGAGAAAGAAAGAGAATCAATTTTTTTTTTTTTTTTTTTTTTTTTTTTAGCTTTTCACATGGCTTTCGTTGCTCTAACCCTTAGTTGCGTACGTGGGTGCTGGGGTTTGAACTTGTGTACTTGCACATGCCGGGCAAGCGCCGTAACTGCCAAACCCCAGCCCCCTTCTCCAGCACTTTTGAAACATAGAAAAACCAAACAAGGTAAAACATTTTTCTAATACTTTATTTATTGTTTCTTTTCCCTGCTATTTTTTAAAAGTGGGGTTATTCCATTTCTTACTTGACTGATAATTTGTCAATGATACTTGAATGTCACTTCACTTCTTGCTCATGATTGAAGTGGCCATTTTGTGGGTAAATATCTCTCTGAGCCTTCAAGGAGTGTTTGAACATTTTCCTGAAGTTGGGCTTCAGGTAGCTTTGGGGACTTTGCTGAGAATAGTGATGTGTGTATATATATATAATAGTGATGTATATATACACTGCTGGGTGATCACAGACCTGTCCCCTTTTCTCTGTGGCTGCTTTCTGCAGGGACAGGTAGCTGAAAAGCCAAAATCTATAGTATACTGAGTAATTGAATTTATTTATTTATTTATTTATTTATTTATTTATTTATTTATTTTGCTTCATGATGGGGTCAAGAAAAGTATGTTGTTTTGGGAATTATAATTATACGGAATATGAAGCACACAGAGTCTAGCTCTCAGTCTTAAGAAATTTTAGGGCTTAGGGTCTGTGGATATGGTACAGCGACAGAGAGTTAGTTGAGCACACAGGAGGCCCTGGCTTTGATCCCTAGCAGCGCCAGAACAAAAACAAGCATTCTAAAAATCTGCAATGTTTAGAGTAAGAGGAACTGGCAAAAGATACTAAGAAAGCAGCAATAAAATTGTAGGGGAAGAAAAAGGAAAAATCAGGTTTCATGGGAAAAAAGAATAAGAGAGGTTGTGTTTTGGAAAGAAGAAAGTGCACAACTGAGCCAAAGTCATGAATAATGTCTAATCAGAAAGATCAAGGAAAGTAAATTTTGGGCTACTGCACATTTTCTAGTCCTACATCCCATTATTCTAGGTGCTAATGTGTTGCCATCGATTGATCTTTGGGGATTGGTGCTCTTACACTGATAACACTTTGTCTCTATCAAGTTGGCAGTGGCTTGAGCACAGCTGCTACAGTGATGCTATCTTGAGTTCAGATTGAACTGATAGGAAAAATAACCCCATTTACTGCTGAGTGGCTCTGCTATTCACAAGAGTCTCCTCCATCGAGAAGGACCCTTGACCTCTGGATTCAGCAGCTAGTGGACAAATGTTCCAGCTTGCTATTCTTCAGACACACTTCTGAAAGGGGTTCCCTTCAATTTTCAAAAGATATCAGCCAGGGGGCTGGCTAGGTGATTATGGTGGTTTCCTGGCATGCATAAGGACCCAAGTTTGAACCCCAGCGCCATGTACATAATGAAGTGTTGAAGCAACAAAAGCCACATGAAAAAGTAAATAAATGGATTCTCTCTTTCTCTCTTACTGTCTCTCTCTCTGGAAAAAAAAAGTTAACAGCCAGCCATGGGACTTTATGGCTATAATCTCAGCTTGTTGAGTGGCTGCAGCAAGAAGATCGCTATGAGGTCAGGCTGAGAATTTAGCAAGATCTGGTTGAGAAATGCAAGAATAACAATGGCTGGGGGTGTAACTCAGTGGTACAGCACCCCTGGATTCAATCCCCAGTATCACACACAAAAAAAATTTTTCATGGTGGTGACCTGATTCTGTTCTGCTATGATGAATTGCCCCCCCCCCATCATCTTTACTCGCTGCAGCTTCCCAAACTCCAAACGCACCTTCAAAATAAACATTTTGACTTATTTTAGGCTCTGCTTTCAGGGAACCCAAATTGATTAGCAGTTGAAGAGAGATTTTATTTCAAAAGTTTTGCTCATTTGATTTTTAATGATGGGAAAATTATAAACATGTGTAGTGTCTAACCAGAAAGATCCAGAAGTGAGGAAAAAATGCAAATGGGAGATAAGATGTCATTAATGGAGGGTATCACCTCAGTGGTAGAAAGTGATGAAATTCACCAACACTATGTAAGTAACTTTGATGAGGACAGGGACACACTGAAAGATACAGGGAGAAAATAAATGGATGTGAATCAATGCTACTTAGTAGATTATATGGTGGGAAAAGCAGAGATTTTGTTTTAATGCTTTCCATATTTTCCATACCTTTAATCGATGTGCATTCATTGAGTGTTCTCTATGCTAAGCATGTTACCTACAGAGCAAATCTGTCCCCACTGCCTTGGGAAAATAGACCGTTCTCATTTTGTGGGTGTATGGTGCTGCCTGATTATGTTGTTAAGTTTCCCAAGAAGAACAAATGTTACCACATCACATAGCCCTGGAGTATAATCTGGACTGATAGATGGAGTAGTGTTTGTAGGAGGAAGTGACATGGAAGTTGAGATCTGTAAAAATGGAAGATTTTGTGAGTTGAAGGATAAATTGGCACCAGCTCTCAAGGACAGGGAAAGAATATAAGAGCAGAGAGTGTTTCTAAAGAACTAGAAAATGATCAATGTGCCTGGATCACAGGGAGTGAGATACTGTGTCCTCCAGGCTGAAGTGAAATGGGAATTGCCAAGCAGTGCACAATCCAATTTGCCATGTTTAGAGCTTGGATTTTATTCAAAAGTCACTAGGAAAGGACATGGAGTGTTTAAGGGAGAAAATGGGGTAATGACACTTTCGGTTGTTAAAGATTACTATTGTGGCTGTTTGGGTAGTAGAGAATAGATTAGAAAGTACAAACCAAATGCAGTCAGACAGTCAAACATCTTTTCCTCCATCTTATACATGATAATAACTATATTTTACATAGTAATCCACATGTAGCTAAACAAAATTATTATGAAAAACACTTAATAATCTGTATAATTTTCCCCTCTTCTTAGGTATTCTTTTTTATAATTTTCTGGGGTTTTTTAGATTTTATTTTTATTTTATACTTGTTGATATTATGGCCTATCGTGAAGATTAGGAGACGGTTTTAGTTGCGGACATAAAAGATATCTTTGGTCTCAGCTAAATTAAGCTAGGGAAGATGGAGACAAGGGTCCAAACTGAAGATTTCTTTGTGAGATGGGATCAATGAGACTTGGTGAGAAGTGATTTGGAAGGATGAGAGAGGAATTACACCCAAAATAACTTTCAGATTACTTGCTTAAGAAGCTGAGTGCACGACTATGTAATATAGCAAGCTAAAGGGCATCGGACAAGGGGTCTATCTGAAGGAAATGAAGAAATCAATGATAGTTTAGTTGTCACATTGGATGTTGGAGGTGTATGTAAGGGATCTTATTGCACATGATAAGTTGAAAGTTGGATATATGCGTATGATGCTCTGAAGAATTAAGTCAGGGATATAAGTTTGGGAATTTCCATCCTTATTATGGCAATTGAAGTTATGGAGGTACATTTCATAATCTAAGAAAACAGGATACTGTGAGAGAAGGGTCTATGACTGACCATTTAATTTTTACACACTTGAAGTTTAGGCAGAGAAGGTCAAGTTGATGCATACGATTGGAAACTTCCAGACTCTGAAATATGAGGAAAATTATGAAGGTGGCATCAAGGAAGTCAACAAAGTCCACATTTCAAGAAGAAGGGAGAGATCAGGTGATAAAAATACAGAGCCAGTGTTCACCGCTTGTAGTGTCATTGCGATGACCAGAGCAAAGGTAGAAAGAATGAGAGCTCAGATTTAAGAGAGTCTAGAAATAAGCAGAAGATTTTAAAATAAGAAATACATAGTTAATTCTTTGGAGAATTTCTTCTATGAACAAAGATAGTAGAAAAAGACAATAAGCAAGAGAAAATTTCTTCACTTCTAAAAATTCCTTTCATAGTTTTAAGAAGAGAGAACATGGACAAAAATATGCTTACTGTTCCTTTGAGTTTTATTAAATAGATGTACAATAAACAAGTGCAATTTAAATACTCATTTTGGAAATTTGCCTTATGGAAATGATATGTGATTATTCAATAGAATTAGAAAAAAATCCAAAAAACCAAAAGTCAGGAAAACTCCATCCACAATTTCACCACAAGAAATAACCATTACTTACATTTTCACTGATGAATACATTTTTAATATCACTATAATGGCATTATGTGCTTACATATGTAGTTTTTATTCACATAATATTATAGCATAACTATTTTTCTAAGTCTTTTCAATGCTTACAAAATGATTTTATATATTGTAATATTTGGACTATAAATATATTATAACACATTTCACCTTTCTTCTTAACATTTAGATTTTCTCCATATCATTTTTTAACATTATTTGAATGCAATTTTGGAGTAGAAAGTAGATTTACATGATTCCCCTCATAGATACCAGCCATGACCTAAAAAGCTGTCTACATCAGTCTCCAGTCTCAGCCATCACCAGTGGACAACATCCCTCACTTCCGTTCCCTCTTCTACTCCATGGCAGGGTTTCCACATCAGGGCCCTGGGTGCACTTCTGGTCTTCACTGTTTTCCCCTAACCTTGTAAAGCTTTTTCTGTTGCATAGGTAATATTGATAAAGAGGAGACTGAGTTTCCGCCTTAACATTAGCATCTCCCTTCCAACCATGAGCATTGTAATGGTCGTTCATCCTGCTCTACCAACAACTAGACAGCTGGAGGACCATGTGAAACCATCCATTTTAGGCACAAAGAGGATACTACTGATAATTAATCTGAGAAAACAGAAATAAACTATGTGTGCAACTGGTTGTCTTAATTATAGCAGAGAGCTCTCTGCTCACCAACATTATATTTATTTCCTTGATTGCTTACTGCTTTCCTAAAGACTTTGGAAAAAGTCCAACTTAGTGAATGGCAAGAAAATAGGGTGCCAGAGATGCTAAATCCACCCAATCCAGCCTGTAATACTGAGAAGGTTTAAGCATCTATGGTATACCGAGTGGTGGGAAATTAATTAGCATTTGTTTCTCGTTTGCCAGAGTTTTAACTATGTTACAGTGGTTTATTGTTGCCAATCGTTCTAAATTACCTCTTTTTTTCTTCTAAGAAACTCACCGAATTGGCCTGGTAGAGCTGGAGCAGCCTCCAAGTGCCTGGGATCAAAACAACTTCGTGTTTTTCCTTATATGTCAAAGAGAGTTGGCAATTGACGAAAGGTGTGGTGACAGATACTTTGACTATGGATTATAATTGTCCTTTTGATTATTCATCATTACATTTAAGGATCACAGACAGAAGAGATTTTATTTGATACATAAAAAGTAACAAAAATTAAATTCAATGATAAATTCAATACTGCATCTTCTAAGACCAGACTACTTAAAAGTTTTAATTATTTCAATGTTGATTGTATATTCACACACAATTCACAGAAGACATGGAAACAGTATCTTTAAGATTCTGTCAGATTTGATAGACATCAGAAAGCTACTGCTTGAAAGACACTGAACTAAATCCACATATTTTAAGTATCTGAAAAGTCATATTGGAAACTGAAAACCCAGGCTGTCTTATTCTTTCCAGGGATGCTAAGCAAGGATCCTTTAATGCAGAGTTATTTCACACAGCTCTCTTGAGGTCTCAGCATTAGGTAGCCTACCACATCTAAATGTTGTAATCAATCCATAGATGAACTGCTAAAGAAAACGAATGTTCCCAAATTCCATAAAGATTGACGATGGCCCTGAAAGGATGGCATATATTTTGTGACAGAGCAAGATTTCTTATCTGCCCTGGGAGCCATTGACTGCAGACACATTGCTATTCAAGTAGTGGTAGTTAATGATTTAATCTTTATTAATAGGAGAAAAGATTCCATTTGTTTAATATGCAGGTTATTTGTGATGCTAAATGCAATGTAATTGATGTAATTTAAAAGTTCCAGGGATAATGTCATGATTAATTCATCTGTAAACAATCTGGCATCTTTCATTTTATTGAGGCAGGCAAAAGTTTTAACTAGATGAAATGTGGATAAGAACATTCATGACAACAATTATCATTTAAAAATATAATGCAGTATGAAAGATGAATGTCCTGCCGGGCATTTTGCATTGGTTGTAAGGTCTTAAGAGCTGTAATTCGGAATGATTCATCGTCCCTGTATGAAGGAAACACGAGGACAGCATAACTAGCTTTGTATCTTTGGGCTGAATAAGGTTTTCAGAATTTCATGAAGGAGGTTACTGAGTGTATTTCAAGGGTCAGTTTCTTGAGAGTTTTGCTGCCTCGGTGAAACTGTTCTCTTATTGAATCATTTTTTAACCCATGCAATAAATATCAGTGAGCGCAATTTAAGGGACAAGCACTTTGGAAGGGGCTGGGGATGTGTGTATACATGTTGTTTAGGCCATTAAAGGACCTAAAGTAGTAAAGAAGGTAGTTTAAGTAAGATATAATTAATAGACCACAGTGTACGTAAAATGGATACTTACGGGAGTTCTAAGAGGGAACTTCTGAGACAGGTGGTAAATTTAGAACCCAAAGAGGAAGCACTGGAGACTGAGAACATTTCTCTCTAATATGTCCTGTAATTTAAATTTAATAAATGGATGTGAACTCCCTGGCAACCTATTTTCTAATAGACCAACTATTGGCTAGTCTTTGTGTAAATATGATGCATGTGAGGCCTTGCTTTAAATAAGATTGTAAAGTCTTCACATGAAGGTCTGCCTGCGCAAATACCGGGCCGGTGAATGGTGGGAGACAAATCTCAGCAGCCGGATATGCAAAGAAGGAATCAAAGTGTAATCGAATCACATATCTCAGAGGACGCCAAGCAGATGGGCTTTCTGTTTTTTGTGTATGCGTGGGCTTGTTAGGGGATGTTTATTTTTATAAAGTAAATAATGTTTTTAAGCTTTTTACAGATAAGATGGAAATTATTGTTAGAGATGAGTAAATAGAAACACAGAAATAAGTAAATTGCTCAAGGTTATACAGTTGAGTGAAAGAGCCAGGATTTGAACTCAGAGCCTCAGCTCTTCTATGATGTACATGTGGTTTATTTCACAGTCTCTTGGATTTACCAAAGAGGAAGCAGAGTAGTTAACTATACCATTTGGGATCTCTTGGATTCAATCTTGCTTAGCAATAACAATGAAATATTTTAATTCAGAACTTCAGAAACTTGGCAATAGTTCTATTATGAAACCCTGAACTCATGTCCTATAATGAGTGCCTCTATCAATTTATCCATAACGTTGAAAGTAATATATAGGTGCAATTTTATTGATATTTATTCATTAGTACATTTAACTGTGAGTTTATACAGTGGATTACTTTCAAGAATAAAACAAAATCCAGAATTGGAGAAGAAGGCAAACATTTTGAAATGGACATTTAGAAAAATGAGGTAAAGTGATGGATATTCAAATGGAGACAAGTAAAAGGAATGCTAATCACCTAAAAAGTCTGACTGAGTCTGAATCGCAAGTCCTGGCAGTAGACCAATTGGCATGACTTTATATCTTGAATTTCACTAGTGTCAGTGAACAGCCTGCGTGTGTCTGTGTGTCTGTGTACCAGGGGATGGAAACTAATGATCCCTTCTACTCAGGGTTACTGAAGGCAAAGGCAGTAAGGCAGATGGATAAGAGAGCAATTGGAATTTTAGGAATATATATTTACATAGTTTTGTACAGTTCAGTTATAATCCAGATAAATTGCCTGGGCCAGATGGTTGGTTTATCCAGCCATGCGGAGTGCCTTTTTGTATGCAAATGAAATGTCTACATATCAAGAGAACTTTGGGAAGAATCCAAAATGAAACAGCCAATTCGACCTAAAAGGTGATAAATTTAGGGCCCAGAGAGGAAATATTGGAGGTTGACAATATTGTTTCCTAATATGTCCTAGTGATTTAATTTTAATAAATGGATGTGAACTCACTGGAAACCTAATTGCTCTCTAATGGCTGTATTGTTGAGTGGTCTATTGCTTAAGTAATGCTGCAGAGTAGAGTAGGCAAATAAAATTGAATTTACTTCCATTTTTGGCTTGTTCCGTTTTAATTCCATTTTAAAATTTCCATTTTAATTTCTCAAAAATTCATCCTTAGGAGAAGATTAAGAAGGCCTTACGTGATTAAGAAATAGTATTTTTTTTAACCATAGCCCCAGGGGAATACTGGTTTGAACAAAAAAGAGGAAGAAAGGACAGCTTATGGCCAGAATGAGAAGGAGTCTGGAAGGTCCTAATTAAACTGATGCCCAACTCAACTCTATAGCTGGCGTTCAAATACTACTCTTTTTTTTTAATTTTTTTTTATTTGTGAGCAACCTTACAAGATTTTAACAAAATAATATAAAATGTGTATAAAATGTGTATATATTCTGGATATTGCAATTATCCCCAGGAATAGGAAAGTATGGCAGTGAGTCATCTCGGATCAGAAACTAGGGCCAAGTTTTCAAGACAGAGAAATCTCTCTCAAAAGTCTCGTGAGTGAGATCAAGTGGCCTGGGATGTTGTGTCAGATCTTGTACTGTGGGTGGACTTGTCCAATCACTCTGGTACACTCTTCCATTCCTAACTTCTCCTAGTAATCTCTGAAGGCTGGCCACAGAAGCAAGTATGTAACCCAAGCCTAATCAACTATATTATTCCATCTGCGAGGCAATGATGTTTGGTCCAAGGAACAGACATGTGACCCAGAGGGTCCATCAGACTGTCCCCATGGGTTTTTTATTAGGACATTGATAGGAAGAAATTCTTTTTACCCCTGAGTTTACTAAACTAAGATGCTGATCCTCTTCCCTGGTCTTGTGGGGGGGTACCCTAATTGTAATACTATATAAAGATCCATCTCTTTAGAATGAACAAAAGGAATCAGAAGTGAGAGACAAACGGAGATATAGTCTTCATTTTGATTCAAGAGTTTCTGGTCATATAGCTACAATTCTTCAAGATACACTTGAAGTCCTGTCTTAGACTTCTTTCAGGTCCCAATTTTAAGTCTTATACTGATCTAAACAAAATTAACCACTTAACAATAATCATCCCTGTGCCACGGCTCCTGCCAGTCTCCATCACACACCTACAATAGTGTTTTGTTTTGTTTTTCTTTTCTTTTTTTTTTTTTTGAACAACCTTACACGATTTTAACAAAATAATATAAAATGTGTATAAAATGTGTAAATATTCTGGATATTGCAATTATCTCCAGGAGTGCCCCCCAATTACCCTCCCTTATCCCTCCCTTCCCTTTCCCTTTATAACTCTAAAAAAAAGATATTAGATTATAAAGCATTTGTTTTGTTTTTCATTCATTCAACATAGGGTTACATATTGGAGGGAATCATTGTTACATATTCATGAATATATGGATATTGACAAAGTAAGTTAAGGCACATTCTAGTCCAGGGTCTCCCCCTTTTGACCACTCCCTGCTCCTGTGTCTCCCCTCCTTCACTTCCATGTTAGTTGGGCTTCTCATGGGAGTAGAGCGCTCTCAGCTGCATTGATAACCCCCTCCTAATCCCTCCCTCCCTTTCCTGCCCCCTCCCTTCTTCCCCCAGCTTCACGCAATGGTGTTTTTGAAATAAGGGCATTACTAAGAAAAATAGGAGTTTGATCAAGCTAATAACAGAAGATTGTGGTCAAAAAGAGGAATTTCAGAATTCAAGGATTTAAAGCTGTAACATTTTTGAGGGATGATGAGATCTAATAGAAGTAATGACTTGAAGAAATGTCAGATTTCATCAACGTGTAATTCCTAGAGGCCATGAGAATGATGTTTCAGAGAATGCTTTGCTGTTTCATTGGGAAAATTATCCAGGGGGAAAGGAGATTATAGGTTGATAAGTCCTAGCAATGAAAATGTTCAGATTATGGTATATGTAGAAAGTAAAATCAGAAGTTTTGGGAAAAAGCTGTTAAGTCATAGCAGGAAGCAAAATACTCCATGAAGCTGTGCCACTGTAATGAAAGTGACTAAACACATTGAGTGTCAGACTCATGCAGAGCATTAGATTATGTCTATTTTAGATTTCAAGTGGAAAGTTGTTTTGTTTTTGTTTTTGCTATTTGGAGTAAAAAATAAAACGTGAAAAATAGCACAACAGACTTCACTGGGAATTCTTCTATCTAGGGAGAATTTGCCTGTGAGGGATGTCCATTTAGTAAGAATGTTATATGGTGGTTATCACTTTGATTTCACCAGGAGCCATAGGAAGAGTCCAAGGCCAGAGTGTGGCAAGTAAAGGGTCTCCTAATAAGTCTCCACTAGGTGGCAGTATGTTATGGTTTTATTAATATTACTGTATTTGTAGTGTAATTACCTCTGAAATTTAAAGATTTTGCTATGCAAATTGGCATTTTCAACACCTAGGTTTCTTAGAAAGAAATTTACTGAGATTTCCTTATTTTACAGATGAATCTGTCAGAGACAACCAGATACAGAATCTCATATAAAAACTCATGACTAGTGCAAATACTCTTACGACTTCCAGGCAAAGGTCGCATTTTTTCAAATTGATCTTTCCAAAAGGAACATATTTATGACATTGAGCTCTAAGACATATATAGGTCAGTGATTGGCCAACATATTTATTCTCTTTAGCTTATGCAGAATTAAAATGGTACAGGAACTTCCCACTCCATTGTTTTTGCTTATGTCTCAGAACAGTATTTTTTGGCACACACACACACACACACACACACACACACAGTGTTATTTGGTGTTTGCTTAATAGCTGCCTCCCATATAGATCATACACCATATAATATCAAGGGCTAGTAGTTGCATTTCAATTTTATAAATCATAGATTAAAACAGGCCCTGAGAAGTGGAGGGTTCTGTATAAACACTTTTGAGTAAATGTATGAGCACAAAATGCCTTAAATGTTTGCATAGTGAATAATCATGCATGTGAAGCTAACATATCTGCTTTCACTGGACTTCAAGAAAACTTCAGTGAATACTTATCAGAAAGAGGAAACCAAGAAAAAAAGGAAAGAAGTAATGGAGTTAATATCTCAAACAAACCGCAAATGAATGATACAGAGGATTTAGGTAGTCAGAAGCTGTGCTAACTGGTTTCCAAACAAGGTAAAGAACACCATGCTAGGAACATATTGAATCTCAGAGGGTGAAACAATAACATCCAACTTCTCTGCTCAGCATTACAAATGTCATTTGCATTTCAATGATACTACACTCTAAAGAATATGTTCTCCTAAGTTTGTTAGATAAGCCACATGTGCTGTTTCAACTCACATAGTAATAAACTTGATCTAGTTCTTTGGCAGATTTGCATAATTCCCTAACTGGACTACCAATGATTCCCCATAAGAAATGCCTATAGACTCTCTATGAAAAATAGTGTTTCTGAAATCCAATCTCCTTTGTGGATTGTGTTATTATTTTATAGGAGAATAATGTTTGGCTATTTTCTCCTTGTTCCCAGGAGTCTTTCCAATTCCTTTATATTTTTATCCTAGAATGTGCAATTTTCTCAAGCCCTTTAGAAATCATCTATACTTTCTACTCATTTGCACCTGTTAATCTTGACTTGTTTTTCTCTTGGTCTCATATTTACCATCCTACTTATATTCCATTTTTCTCCCTTTGCCAGCTCCCCCAAATAAATTATTTCTTTCGGTCTTCATAACTCAATTTGTTCTTCCAACCAAATGGCTTTTCCAGGGATCTTGGTAGAACCTTACTAAATAGTGGAAGACATTTATTTTTCCTGGGACATGAGATTTTTAACAAGATTATTTCTTCTTATCATATGAAATAACTGATTCATTATACTTTTAGTGGTATTTTAAAATTAGAGTATGATTGCAATCACTGACATGTGTACAGTTTCAGGCTACTAACTAACTCATTTATTTTCTCAACACACCGAAGAGGTTGTGTAGCTGTTTTGATTTTTTAAGAGGGAAGGACAGTGAGAGAGAGAGAGAGAGAGAGAGAAAGTCAGAGACAGAGAGAATCAATTTTTATTGACTTTTTCACTTGGCTTTCCTTGCTCTGACACTTAGCTGTGTATGTGGGTGGAGCTGGGGTTTGAATCCGTGCACTCCAGCATGCCAGGCAAGTGACGCAATGGCCGAGCCACCGCTCTAGCCTCTGTGTAGCTCTTTTACATCAAATTTGTCTCTGATTTTCTTCCCAATGGGTCTGAGGCCTCTGTGTTTCTATGAATGTGATTAGGAGATCAGGATTATTAGAAAAGAAATGCAAAGAGAAAGAATTACTGTTCCAATTCTATTCTTTCAAGTATAATTCTGCCAGAAGTAAAATGCTGAAGATCTGCTAAAGGATATTTAGAGTCAAACCCAGAGGTCTCAGAGAGGCTTGCCTCAGCAGACTAACCCTGCAGCAGCCAAGGGTAGCCACATGAGTGAACACAGTGCCCAACGAGAGGCTACCGAGAGGACTGATGTTTACCATCCCTGAGTCACTCTGCCTTCCTGTGCAGCGTGCATAGGGCCATATTTCGTAGGCAGGGAATTTGAGGTGGCTGAGTGAGAGCTGGCACATATGCCATGTGGTGCATTGTGTGGGTGACCCTGTGGATGGACTGCCAGACCAGGTGCTGGATGAGACATATTTCACAGATGAGGAGAGGTCAACAGTGCAAGCAGAAGTTAAAATGAG
Source organism: Aplodontia rufa (assembly GCA_004027875.1). Classification (NCBI taxonomy): domain Eukaryota; kingdom Metazoa; phylum Chordata; class Mammalia; order Rodentia; family Aplodontiidae; genus Aplodontia; species Aplodontia rufa. The sequence goes on from PVKS010005818.1 coordinate 49,804, forward strand.
TATAGCTCAGACATTGATCTCCACTAGACCCTGGCCAATTTAGGGAGAAAAAATTCCTGTGAGTTAACGTCTTCTCCTAATTAAGCCATATTGCAAACATGTTAGCAATGATCAAGAGAACAGAGGTAAAAAGCAAAAATGAAAGAGGTGAGAGGAAGCAAGCAGATTAAAAATGACACCTATCCATTGGCCCAAAGGTATTCTTCTTGTGGGTAAGAAAAGGAAGATCACAGAAGTCTGAAAATACACAACTCTGTAAACAATTTAGAAAGACCTAACTGATCAAATTAAAGTTTGGATCTGGTTTTAGTTTTTATTTTTTGTTTTTCCCTTCCCCAAATGGAGCAAATTTAATGGTGGTGGTGGGGCAAGAGTCCTGAAAAACATTGAAACAATTATATAGAAAGAACAATATCATTGATTGATTGATTGATTTAGTTACTCAATTAAGTTCCTGTGTGAGTATATTTGTACCCTTGCCATAAATATTCTGTCACAGTGTACAAATCACTACTATGAGCAGTGAGTAGTTTTCATTTGTAAAAATAAAGGAGTTGGGGGTCTATGCTAGTAGTTCAGTGGTACAGCAGTTGCCTAGCATGTGTAGGGCACTGTATTTGATCCTCAGCACCACATAAAAATAAATAAATAAGGGCTGGAGTGGTGGCTCAGCAGTTCCAGAGCTTGCCTGGCAGGCACAAGGACCCGAGTTTGAACCCCAGCACCACGTACACAAGGAAGCTTCAGAGCAACAAAGGCTACATGAGAAACTAAATAAAACTGATTCTCTCATTGTCTTTCTCTCTTAAAAAATAAATAAATAAAATAAAGGTCTAAGAATTTAAAGGAGTTGGACTACATGATTCTTAAGGTCTTTTCTAGTTGAGAGCCTATGAGTATGGACAGTCTGTCTTTTTATGTAGTGGTCAACATCTTCCCATTGTTTTAAATTCTTTTTATGATAGAATTAAACTGATATATGGAGCTGGCCTCTTTCAGCCCTACTTGTGACCAGAGTAATCAATTTCTGATAGCAACCAAATCAAGAGATGTAAAGTCACAGGTGTAAAGGAGAACAGAGACATCTGATCTACAGAAACTGATCCTGTCTCTTTGCACTGCTTACGGAAGTCTTCCAGCCAACTGCAAACAGAAATTTCTCAGAGGCAGTTTCTGGCTCTCCTCCTCATCTCCCCTCAATGCCCACCATGCCCATTACAGCTTCAGCTGGGTGACAGAAGACTTTGGTCCAGGAATATATTGCATTTCCCAATTTAAATCCCTAATTTTGTACACGTTGTTTTCACTAAATACTTATTTGTTTATTTATTTGTTACCTTCTGGATCACTCTTCTCTTGCCTAACATGTGACATTCTGATAAATTCCAAATTTTCCTTCTAGAATAACTTTAACTTTAAAAGTGACATACTTGTGAGTTCCTCTGACTCTCTTCATCTGCCGCTCTCTGCAGCTAAGACTTCTGCTGTCCCATGAATTCTAGAATCTGTCTCTATTAGAGTGTGTATGTATCCTCCAAGAGATAATAGTTCCACTCACTATATTGAAACACATTGCATCTTAATGTATTTTTCCAGAATAGTTTTACTCCCACGTCAGATTGTATGTATAAACACTACTGAATAAAACCTTCATGGTTACAAATGGTCCCTTAGTCAGCCTTGTGCCTACTGTAGTTCCTGGTCCTTTAAGGAACAGAAGTAAGTGGATAACACTTATTCAACACCTAGACCTCTTGTTCCTGCATTTTATCCTACTGGGTATTCCTTTTTCATATTTTCATAGCCTCTTTGGATTTTCTTTAGTTTACCCATGTATACCTCTAATTTCACGTTTTTTCCTTTCAACCAATCCTTTCCATTGGTTGTGAACAGATTCTTAGAAGGTCTGTAGACATGGTCAGTAATATGGGTTAGCATTTTATATTTGCAAGTTGATATTAGAAAATTGCATTCTAATTACTTTGTCTCCAGGTTTTAGTTTGCTGTAATTATCCAAAGATGCAAACTACTTTCTCAGTCAAAATACCAAAACTTAAGGATTCAGAATGTTGAATAACTGAAATGGTGTAATTTTAAATTTTAAATAAGAAAAGACAGAAAGATACACAAGTCTGGCATGTGCAGAACTTTCCTTCCATAACTGAACCAGGGATAGAACATACGTCAATTTTATTCCTCACTGGGGAAAGCTAATATCACATCCTCTGTATCCACTTTTGTTATATTCAGTAGAATAAATAATAAGAAAGTGACTCTATTTGTAAAGGAGAATGGTCCAGAAATCCTTGAATAGAAATTTCAAATAACATGGTAGTTACAAGCTGAGTGACTTATTTGTCATGGAATCAATAAAGCTATATGTGAGCGGTGATGGCAGAAAACTAGACAAAAATCGTATAATACTGCAATAGAAATACACCTGGAAATGCTAAGAAATGAATTTGAAACCTATTTCATTGCCTGAATGGAGTCTGTGTTCTGAATGATAAGAGAACCCATTGTGGATTTTTCTATCTGAATGATCTTTTGTAATTTAAGCCACAAGAACATCATGTGAAACTGCCCAGTGGAGATTAAGCTGTGCTCTCTGTGTAGTCTGAAACAGGCCATGGGTTTGGAATTAGTGAAGTAATTGATAAATATAAAACTTCAGCATGACACATAATTTAATTTTCAAATGTTGAAATGGAAATCCAGCATCTCAGAAGCGGGCTGCAATCTCAATTGGCGTTCCTTCTTGCTAGCCGCACAACTGCAGATAGGCAATTATTTTCTTTCAAATTAAATAACTTTCTGATGCTGTTTGCTGAAAGATGCTGCTTTCTGACAAAGTCACTTTGTGAATGGCCGTTTTAGAAATGAACATTGTGATGGTGCTTCAGATCCTGCGGACAGTTGATTTCCTTTCCAATTTGTTTAGAGCAATAATTGTGTATTCAATGCCTGTTGTGAAATCTGGATTTCTATGTGGGAAGAAGATCCAACAAGTCTGTAATGAGTAGAGGCACCTGAAAATTGTAACAAGTCAGCCAGGACAAAGGTCACTGCTTCACGTTATAACTTCCCAGACTAACTCCTTAGTCTGTCCAATGCAAATAGGAAAACCTGTCTCTCCGTTCACATTGCCTTTTCAAGTTGTTTAAGGAATGAGAAGTCTGATGATATTCTCTACTTCTCTACTTCTATAGTCTTCCTATCAGATGAAAGCTTTCTTTTCCTCTCTGTTACATACATATTTCTTTCCATTATAAATACACATATATATCATATATTCCACTCCATTATATATATGCATATATATATATATATCACATATATATTTGTTTTCACCTAGTTAATGTGGTTAATCATATTTTGAGGAAGAAGAAGAAGGAGGAGGAGGAGGAAGAGGAGGAGAGAAGAAGAAGAAGAAGAAGAAGAAGAAGAAGAAGAAGGAGAAGGGAGAAAAAAAGAAAAAGAAGAATATCCCTAAATTGGAAAGAGGTTTAGTGAACTTCAAAATTAATTCCTTATTTTTTTAAAACAACTTAGTTAATTAGCCGTTTGTTCAATTTGTAAGACGAAAGGGACCCCTTCGCTTTCTGGGTCCTGCTTCGCTGCAGTCCATCCTGCCAGCCCTACATGACACCTGTCCCACTCCTTATCTTCCCATCCTCTCCTCTCCACACTGCCAGCCCAACTCCTGCTGCTCAGCCTTGCCTTTCCTTATTGCTTAGACTGTTACAATCTTGTCCTAATTCTTTCCTGCCTCTTTCTTAGTCTCTTTTCATATTACTGTCAGAGTAACATTTTTAAAATGGAAATCTAATTTCCCTGTTTGCAAAAACTCAATCACTTCTCAGAACCTATTGAATGCATTTCTAATTTCCAAACACATCATATCAGAGCTGCCACGATTGGTACCTGACCAACCAAGCAGCTTTATTGTCTTCCTTTCACATTCACAATGAAGCTCCAACCTTGCTCAACCAATTCAGTTTTCTGAATGTTGGATGTCTTGTGACACTTTCATGTGTTGTAAACTGTGGCCTGAAATGCGTTTCCTACATCATTCTTCTTCAGAGAATCAAGATTTAATGTGGACACAGACTTCTTAGACAATTCTACTCAGATCTCCTAAAACTCAGTCCTTGTAAGTGGTTTTGAAGTCTCCTTTTTCGGTCAGTATTATAGCACTTTCCATAACAAGATACATGCAGGTTTACATCAACTTGGCAGTGTGATAATATATTATCTGTTACGTATTATTGGGATCTGTATTGTGTCTGAAAAATGATAGGTGCTTTGCTAAGTAGAGTAGAAAGAGTCAACAAATATTTCCTTTGATCTTGTTTTCTGCAAGTCTCCATGGAAACAGGAGAGTCATCTAGGACAACTATATGCTGTCTGAACCTTCCACCTGCAGGTGTATTTTCTAGGTTTTTATGATCTATTTAGAATTCAGAACTGATGGAATACTCCGAACCTACACAAGGGAATTCTGTATTGTTGATTGGTTCATTTCAACCAAGACATTCCTTGAAGATAATCTCTTTGCCACATTCTTAATTTCACACAGTTGCCATCCAATAAAACAGAATATCAATGCCAGTGTTCTCCTCTTTCCACATTCTGCTCAAACTTTGCAACTTGTTTGCCCTAAGTATCTTATACTTCTCTGTTAAATGTTCTTCCCTGTGGACCTCTATACCACTGTGCTCCGGGCTCAGTTCCTATTTCCCCGATTTTCTTTTCTTTAGAGTGTCCTCATTTTAATCAATCTCCTTTTTTTTCAAAATTTTGTTCTTAGGCAACAGTTTTCTAAAATCACTAACTCTAATCTTAGCCATGTATGTGGTTTCATCTTTTATTTCTATTTTTTGACCAAATATATATTTCTAGATACAATATCCTTCATAATTGCTAAAGCAATCTATTTGGTTGACTTGATTCTCAAGATATCTTAATGGCACCCAAACTTAAAGCATTTGCAAAAAGTCTGTCTTCCGTGCAAGTAATTTCCTTCTTATGCTTTTCCTAGCCTTTTTGGTGGAGATGCTGTTTATTAAATAACCTTTGGAAGAAAGCATCAATGCTATTCATAATTCCCTGTGTTTCTCATCCCTGTAGTCATCAAATAAAGCATCATATTGTACGTAAGTGTGAAGGGTTGAGATTTTATCATATTTACAAGCTAGTGAGTTATCTGAGTATAATGTCACAGAAGACAAAGTACTCCAGGGTAAGCGATAAAGGATGCTTTTCTCGTGGTGCAGCAGGCCGAATGTACTTCATGTCACATCAGTTTCCTGTAACTCCTCAGTCTCACGGCCGTGGTGCTGAGAAGACCTGCGCGGGCACTGTACACATAGAGCATTTGTCCCAGGTGAGGAATGCGGAGCTCAGGAATCCCATATCTTTCATAAGGAAAGGCAAGCAAGACTACCAAATATTTGTCTTAAATATTTGTCTGCATTTTCCAAAGAAGCAGAAGACGTAAACACTATTGAAATGTAGAGACCAGTAGTGCATTTTTTGTTCCTAAAATATGCAAACCACAAGAAGACCATAAAGAATTGTTTCCCGAAACCTGTCTTGCCTGTTCTTTTGTTTATCCCTCATATCTTGTTAGCTGTGTAAATTTGGACAAGTTGCTTAACGTCTTATGACACACTTTTCTCATACGTCAGTGGAAATAATATTACTACTCAAGACAGAATTGTTGCAAGCTTTCAATGACTTAATACCTATAAAGTGCTTGTGGTGGAGCCTGGCACATCATGTGTGCTCCTTAAGTTGAGTTACTATTAAATAACCAAGCAGTAATAAACAGCTATTGCTGTCTTCATCATCTTATTTATTGTTCCTTTTCCAATGTCGTTGCTGCTGCTGCTTGTCCTCTCCCTCTCACTTACTGCTGTACAATCTTAGCTATGATTTCTAACCTCCTCTGTCCATCCACTCCCTTCACAATTTCCAGTTTATTTTCTAGACTAAATGCAGGTGATGCCATCTCATTCTTCCTAACACTTTTGATGACCCCAGGCTGCAGACAGAAGTTGACCCTCGATATGGAATTCAAGATCCTTTCTGATCTGACCTTTTGCTTACTCTCTTTTCCCTTTACACTCCAACAATGTGATCTATTTATATTTGGAGAACATGCGATATGCACATTTAGATCCCCACACCTTTGCTTCTGCTGTTCCCTCAGCCAGAAGCCTTTTTTTTTTCTTTATCATTGTCTATGGAAATCCATATGAAATCACTAAGATCAGTTCATGCCATTGCTTCCTCAAAGCCTTCTTGCAAGCATACTCTGGTGCCTATTTGCAATGTTCCTGGTTTGTGAAATCATTAGTAGGATGTGGTCCTCATGTTGATCACCCATACCCTGTCATTACAGCCTTTCACTCCAACTTTCTGCACATCTAGGTACCTTGCATTTCCTTATCAGTGTACTCTAATAATTCTCTTCATCCATATGCATTAATAGCTCACTTCCCTACTTAAAATCCATCTGGATGGCTTCCTTTTGGACATCTCATTAGGACTTATCCAGAGATGAACACAGCCCTATATTATCCCCCTATCTTATGCTGAGTCTTGGTTCAAAGGTTGTGGCCCTACAAGTCTAGAAGCAAATCATCAAGGTATCACAGTCTTATCATTTACTGCTCTCGATATAATGCGTATTTTTGCATAGAAGGCCTGTCTTTTTGGTAACTAATTGTGAAGCCTTCAACCCCCGCCCCTGCAATCACCTGTAGATAAACCTGCAATACTAAGTAAAAGTTTTGGTAAGCATGAATAATGAAGGCACTTCACCTTTTCAATTTAACCTATGTCAATCAAGAATGTGTACGGTGGGGGGCTGGTGTGGTGGCTCTGCAGTTACAGAGTTTGCCCTGCATGTGCGAGTACACGAGTTTGAATCCCAGCACCATGTACACAAAGAAGTTTCGGGGCCACGAAAGCCACGTAAAAAATGAAATAAAATTGATTTTCTCTTCCTCTCTTTTTCTTTATCACTGTCCCTTTCTCTTTAAAAAATATTTTAAAAAGGAATGTGTAAGAGGAGATTTACTACAACTAGATAATTTAAAATATTACGTATAATTATAGTTAATTGAGCAAAACTGCAAGATTCAGGAGAAAAACCAAAAGAAAAACAATTGTAAAAATTTAAAAAATATTTTATATGTTCATCTGAACTTATAAGATAATTAAATTACTGTTCTTGATTTTGGATTTTAATTTCTGATCTCAATTGTTCACCCTCAGAAACGAAATAATACTTATGCAATCATTTAATTCTGGAAAATGCACAATCATATACATTTATATATGTATGTATATATACATATGTAGACATTTATTTCTGTTAATGGGGGGAATACAGAAGAGTCAAGAGATTGGAGTATGGGTGATGTGGGTGTGATTCTGGATTAGGATCAGGGGCATATTATATTGTTCCTACATATGCATTTATAATTGTACAGCAACACAATTTCTCAATAAAATCTAAAAATAACTGTGTTTCAATCTTGGAGTGCAAAATTTCTTGAAAAATCATAGGATTTATGTTTCCATTTGTTCCTTATAAAATTAAACTCAGATAAAACTCAGCAAATGATTTTTGCTGCATTTAAAAAGTCTGTCAACTTAGAATGCTACCGAATGTTACTATTTAAAGCTAATTTATTAAATGCAACAATTGAATGATTAATTCTGCAGATTTTGTGTATTGAAATGCATTCTAAACAAAATTTGATGTCAATCAACAAAATAAAAAAGCAACATAAATGGTTAACAGCAAGATAGAAGCTGTTAAAAATCAAAAGTGAGGGGGCTATAGCCGTGACTCAGTGGTTACGGCACTTGCCTCGCATGTGCAAGGATGTGAGTTCAAACCCCACTACCACATACACAACGAAGTGTTGGAGCAATGGAGGTCATATTTAAAACTAAACAAAATTAATTCTCCTTTTTTTCTCTCTCTCACTGTCCCTCTTTCTCTAAAAAAAAAAATCAAAAGTAAGGTATGCATAGTGAAAATTAAATGTTTGCTGTAATAATAAGTGACACAGGAAACATAGTAAAAATGGCCAGAAAACATAGGGATTCATGATCTCTTTCTAAAATTTACCTCATACGTATCTGGTACAATTAAAGCATAGCATATCCCTTTTGAATGTATGAGATGGCACTTTACCATGCATCAGACCTTTGTAACCAGAGTTCCTGCAAAGGATTACCAAGAAGGTGATGGACGGGTGTGTTGTCACAAGATAAAGAGCAGTGAGACACTTTCCCCTGTTGCTTGGATTAGGTATATCACTCCTCATGATTCATATGAGGTCACGGTGAACTATAATGACAATGGACCTTCCCAGAAGCCCTGTCACTCTAGCTTATCTCCTTTGCTAGTGGCCGAAGGAAGATCTTGTTCCTGTGTCCGGATGACCAATGACAATGGTCAGGGCCTGTGCAAGTCTCTTCTATGAACTACTTTCTTTCTCAAATCTCACCAACTCTCCCTGAACTCTGGCAGTTTTCAATAAACTGTAGCATTGGACCACTTTGTCTGTTTAGAGCAATGAGGATAACAGAACAGATCTACTTGACCTCATGGCAACCGGACACCTGGCTCAGATTTTCTTCCCCTGACTGCAGTCAATTTAAAAATCAGCTCATCTGTTCCTATTCTAGGCTATGTTTAATCTATCTTGCCAGCATAAACCTTTCCTCTAATAATTAATTTCTTCTAATATCCAGATAGAGGTTATCCAGATTATTTTGAAATTGAAGGCCTGGGAATTTTCTTGGATCTGTGAAGCTCAAGCAAGAAATAGGTCCATCTGTTCAAAGGAAATGACATATTCAAATTTTAATGAGAGAAAATCAGTATCTCGATTTATAAACAGAAGGTTAGGCAGGACTTCTTTATTATTATTTTATTCAGAACTATTTACAACACATTTTTATTGACACATAATAATGTCAGCACATATTTAAATAATGTTTCCATTTGTGTATACTTTGGGTTATGATCAAACAAGAGAATTAACATATTTCATATTTGTCACCTTAAACTTCCATCATTTCTTTTTTGGGGGGTTGGAAATTACTGGTGATTGAACCTAGGGTCACTTACTGACTGATCTACATGTACCCAAGCCTTTTCTTTTTAAGTCATTTAACATATTTATTCTGATTTCAGTGGTTACAGAGGTTGACTCAGCTCTGCTCATCAGAGGAAGGTAAAATACACATTGAGTAGAGCCCTTTGTGGGGCACTATCTGTGAAAATCATATCATTGCTCAAACTCCATTACACTCAAAATATCTCCTAACGCTTTGTTTTCCACATTTTTCCTTGATGCATTTTAGTTATGCATAATGATGACTCTTTGTTACCTATTCATACATGCACACAATATAAAATTTTAATTTGTCCAACATCCCTCCCCAGCATTTTCCCCCTTTCATATCTATTTCCTCCACTTTATCCCTTTCTCTTTCTGAATTCCTTTTGATTTTTTTTTTTACTTTTCAACTTTTTATTGATTACATGGGAAATATTTTGTATTTTAGAGGTGCGAAATATATCCCCTTCTTCACCCTTCCCCTTTCCCTCCCACCTTTCTTACCCTCTCTCCTTCTACTTCCTCTACTCTACTAGACTTCCTTTAGCTCCTTTATTAATTCAAAATGGTTCTTTATGTAATCTTATCCTTACTTTGAGACAGGGTCTAGTTAAGTTGCTTAAAGCCTCACTAAGTTGCTGAGGCTAATCTCAAAATTGTGATCCTCCTGCCTCAGCCTCCTGAGGCCCTGGGATTACTCTTATGAGTAATTATATCTACCTACATCATCTCTTTGTGGTGAGTATGTTCAAGATCCTTTCTTCAGCTAAGTAGAGATAAACAACATGATATTGTTAACTTTACTCATGCTGCTGTGCAATTTAACAACAGAACTGATTCCTCTTATCTAACTGCCCTTTGTACCCAATAATCAATCTCTCTCCAAACCTGCATACCATGAGATCCTCAGCTTCTGCTATTAGCATATAAAATGCACAGGAAGACAAAAATGGGAAAGAAATGTCAATTCCTGTCATATTGTCATTGTATAGAGATGATTAAATTTATTTTTAAATTCAGATAATTAAGTAACAGAACAACAATGTTATATAATATGTAGCCTAAAAAATCCATTTAAAGAAGCCCATTTATTAACAGATACACATTTAGTAATCTGTCCACATTTCCTTATAGAACTTGATTATATACATTTAATTGACCACTTCTGATATTTTCCTAAGATTAATGCATTTCTGGGAAACTTCTCCTCTATTTCCAGTTCAGTTTTATTCATTATATTAATTATTTTTTAAAATCATTTTTATTTGACTTTTAAAACTATAGCTCTATGTTTGGTTAAAATTTTTGCATGCTAAACCAAACTGCTGATGCTGCTTAACTAATTCCCATGTCATGATAGAACATTTATAAACGGATAAATACACTGAATAAATTGAAATACGCTAACCTTAAATGTAGCCATGCATCTTTTTCCAGTGTGTTCTTTACATTCTTTGGGATACAATTTGGATAGATTGCCCAACAGCTCCCGAGGGACGGACAGATAAATAGGACAGCTGGATTGTCCCTCATGCATTGTTCCAACATAAACTGTCCTATGAAACTGACTAAATGCTCATTTTAAAAATAAAAAGTATGTGAAGAAGAAGGCATTATTCTTGGGATTATGAAATAAATTACAGTTTAATATTCTTTATGTTTTAGCTATTGAAAGTCTGCTTCACAGTTTAGAAAAAATATTGGTTTTTCTAGGTAATACATCAACATTTTGGATTACAATGTGTTTCATTTTATTGCTGCTCTAAGTGGCTGCAATGGACTTTCCCAAGGGAGAAGCCGTATTTTTCACAGTATGCTTTTCTTTATTGGAAGTCTTGTTTTAAAATCACAGAAGTCATAAGGCAGAATTCTCAAAGGTTAAAATCAATCCAGACTTGTCCTCCACTTTAGGTTTCTAAGGAAAAAAACACACAAAATAAAACAAAAACAAAAACAAAACAAAATTTGAAAGTTGTCTTTTACCAAGGTATTATTTAGTAATAATTTAAGCATCCATTCAGTTTAAGTGGCTATAAAAAGAGAGGAGTAAAGGATGATATATTGAACATCCCCATATACAGGTTCTGTATTTGACTCTATAGACACAGAAATGTTACATGATAATGACCCTGCTTTCCCGAAACCCACAATGCAATGGATGAGATAAACCTGAGAGAAGTAATGGTACCAACTGTTATTTAATGGCACTTGTGATAAGCACAGCTTGCTATGAGAAAGGACAGATGGACCCCACACTTGTCTATGGGTATAAAAACATTTCCTGAGGAATGGACTTTCAACCTGAGTTGCAGCCGAGAGCATGGGAACTAGTCAGGTAGAGCAGGGACTAAATAAGCTGACACTAACTTAAAAATGATTTTGATAGTTAAAAAAATGTACTGAGATTTTTAATGAAAGCTGCAGAAATTGACTAACTTCAGTCACCTCAAAATGCAGAGTGGCATGAGCACAGATAAATCAAGACCAGATCGCAGAGCAACATAGTGATGAGAAGTGGAATATTCGGAACTTGTGCTGATGTCAAAGGATGAGTAGTCTTTGGGGCAGGTGGAATAAGAGAATGGCCGTTTTCAGTTCACTCATTCAAAGTCCTATCAATGGGTATGGGGTACCTACACCATACACAACTGTGCAACAGTCCAAAGCACAACAAGGATCGCTTCCTCATTTGAAGAACTCATTGTCTAAAAGGGGTTATGCATGATTTTGAATATTTTGTTTTCAGAAATGATAGTGTCATCTAAGAAGCTTGACAGATGTGTAATTATTTTCCTGAGAAGAGAGTGAATTATTGTACACAAATTTTGTAAAACAATTCTAATCACAGCATGTTGTTGGGCTAAGCGTATATATTGTGTTGGTATTTGCTGGATCTCAGGCCATTAAATCATTCAAACCTATACTTGACCACATGGGTACAGTTTACTGTGGGCCCCATTAACAATTGAGGAATCTGAGGCAAAAGTAGAGAGAGCTTCTCCAAGGCCACACAAATGGTAAATGGTGAAGGGAGTCTTACTCCAAAGACCACACTCTTAACAACTGTCTCTATACAGTTAAAACACTGATTTTTCGCAAGAGGGTGAAATAAACAGACCGCTATTGCACATGCCAGTTCTTCACATGGTACTCAGTGCACTGCCTCTGTTTCTCTTACTTCTCTTGGAAGGAAACTACTATCAGGCTCCATTTTACAGATGGTAAAGCTGAGGCATTGAGAGATGTAAAGAAACTTATGGGTATTTCTACCCTAGTGCCACTACTTTGAGTATGATTCATTATTTCTTTCAATGTGTGAATATATATTTATAGTTGACATTCATAAAACACACAGGGAAATTCATTTATACCACAATAATCATTGTAAAATCCTAAAAACTAACTTTAAAAATAAATGTATCACTTACTCTTTCAATGAAGTAGAATGATGTGCTTTTCTAGGGATCATCCACTGGAACTGAGACCTCTGAGTCATCTATGTGACACACACACACACACACACACACACACACACATATATATAGAGAGAATCAATTTGATTCAATTTAATAATTTTATTTAATTTTTAATCTGGCCTTTGTTTCTCTGACACATACTTGTGTGTGTGGTGCTGGGGTTTAAACCTGGGTCCTTGTGCATGCCAGGCAAGCACTCCAACCTCTGAGCCACTGCTCCAGCCCAACTTCTGATATCTTATTTGAATTTTCATGCATGTGTTTAATAGTTCATGTTTCTGACTTGGAAAAGAAAGGAATTGAGAATACCACTAGGTTTTTATTTTTATTTTTATTTTATTTTTTAAAGAGAGAGGGACAGTGAGAGAGAGAGAGAGAGAGAGAGAGAGGAACAATCTTTATGTAGTTTTTCGTGTGCCTTACGTTGCTGGGAGACATTGTTGAGTATGTGGTGCTGGGGTTTGAACTTGCATACTCGCGCATGCCGAGCAAGCTCCTTAACAGCTGAGCCACTGTTCCAGCCCCAGGTTTTTACTTTTGGTAGTTGGTTCTGTGATGATGTGAATAACCTAGAAAACATAGATAAGCAGTGCACAATAGAGCAAATTCAGTTTCACATATAGTGACTGTAATTAGAGCTGGCCTAATTGCTCCTGTCATTAAGCCTGGATATGCAAAAAATCCATATGCTGTCCCTTGAAAATATATTTAAGGAGCTGGGGATGTGGCTCAGAGGTTGAAGCTGGCATGCACTACCTCAGTGGCATGAGGAGTTGATATCTGGCATTATTTTGAATTGATTACTGTAATCAAGGTATTTACCACATTCATCATTTCATATAATTATCTTGTTTTGGTGGGAACATAAAAGATCTACTCTTTCAACAAATTTCAATTATTTATTATAATATTATTTATCATCCTCACCATGCTTTACATTAGATCTCCAGAACTTATTCATAAATAGAATTTGTCTTCTGTGATGACTACATCCCCATTTTCCCCACCCTCAGGTCCCGGCAACCACCATGCTATTCCCCACCTCTGTGAGTTCAAGTTTTTATTATTCCACATGTCATCTTCTCTGATGTAACAGAATGCCACAGATGGATTATCTAAAATGAACAGAAATTTGTTAGCTCATGAGTCTGGTTCTGGGAAGTCCAGTATCATGGTGACAGCAACTGACAAGAGCTTTATTCCTTCATGATCACATGGCAGAGGGCAGAAGAGCAAAGAGAGGAAAGAGAGAGAGGAAAGCTCTTAAATAGCAGCTGGCCCTTTAATACCCATGAGGGCAGAGCTCTCAAGATCTAATCTCTAATCGCTTTTTAAAGCTCTCACCTCTTAATACTGTTTAGATGGCAATTAAATCTCAACAAGAGTTTTGGAGGAAATAAACATTCCAATGAGGGCAAAACTATGAGATCATGTATTGTATGCATTTCTGTGATGAGCTTATTTCACCTAATGTATTGTCCTCCGAGTTCAACAATGTTCCTCCCAAAGAAATGGGAAGATTTCCTTCACATTTTATGGTTGAATAATGTGCAGTTGTATGTGTGTGTGTATGGTATGTTTCTGTATTAATTCACCTATTGATGGACACTAGTTTTGCTTCCACTTCTTGGTTACTGTGAATAATGAGGTAATGTTCCTGGGAGTTTCATACTAATTTCTGTTCCTTTGGATATATATACCAATAAGTGAGATTGCTAGATCAATGGTTGTTCCAATTGTAAATTTTTTGAGGAACTCATATCATTTCTGTGCCAAAATACATTCCCACCAATAGTGTACAAGAGCCTTTAATCTTCACACTTATCCCAACATTTATTACTTATTTTATTTTTGATAAGAGTCATCCTAAAAGACATAAAGTAATTTATCCTGGAGTTTTTAGTTCCTTGAAATCTGAAGATGTTGAGCACCTTTCAATATACCTGGCGACCATTTGTATGTCTTTAGAAAAATGTCTTTTCAGGACCTTTGCCCATTCATAATTGGGTTATTTTTTTGCTGTTGAGTTGAATGAGTTCCTCAAATTTTAAAAATATTAACCTCTGTCCAATATATGCTTTACAAATATTATTTTCCATTCCCTTCTGTAGGTTGCTTTTTTCATTTTATTGACTCCTTTTTTTGCTGTGGGGAGGCTTGCTAATTTGTTTTTGTTTTCTGGATTTTGGTGATATATCCAAAAGTTCATTACCAAGACCAATGTCAAGGAGGTTTCTCCTGTTTCCTTTTAAGAGTTTTACAGTTTGAAGCCTGACATTTAAGACTTTAATCCATTTCAAGTGAATTTTTGTGCATGATGGGAAAAAATGGGCCTGCTTTCCTCTCCTTGCTTGTGTTCATCCAGTTTCCCCCACACTACAGAAGAGGCTCTGCTTGACCCATTGCATATCATTGGTGACCTTGAGAAAGATTAGTAAATTACACATGTGTGCATTTATTTCAAGACTCTGTATTCTTTTCTATTCTTTTGCACATCTTTTTTGTATGCTGGTACCATACTGTTTTAATCGCTATAAATTTGTAATGTACTTTCAACTCAGAAAGAAATGTCCCCAACCTGTTCTTTCTTGAGATTGTTTTGACTCTTGATAACTGACAGGTTCTTTGTGGCTTCTTATGTATTTAAATTTTTGTATTTCTGTGCAATGTTCCATTGGATATTTTGCTAGAAATTGCATTGAATTCATAGATAATATCAGGTAATATGAAAAGTCAACAACAGTAATTCTTCTAACTTATGAACACAGAGCATCTTTCCATTTTTTGTGCCTTCATCAATTTCTTGTTTTACAGAAATTTCTCAGTATACAGATATTTCACATTGTTGGTTAAAATATATTCTTCAGTATTTTGGTCCTTACAGTGTTACTATAAATGGGATTACTTCCTTAAT
This sequence comes from Aplodontia rufa, assembly GCA_004027875.1. Taxonomy (NCBI): domain Eukaryota; kingdom Metazoa; phylum Chordata; class Mammalia; order Rodentia; family Aplodontiidae; genus Aplodontia; species Aplodontia rufa. The sequence continues at coordinate 65,343 of PVKS010005818.1, forward strand.
TTTTTTTCAGAGACTTTGTTACTTGTAGAAGCAGGACTGCTTTTTGTATGGTGATTATATCCTCCAACTTTACTGAATTTGTTATTCATTCAAATGGTCCTTTACTGGTGTCAACAGGATTTTGTATGTGTAAAATCTATTATCTGTGCAAGCAGAAGCAATTTAACTTCTTTTTTGATCTGAGTGCCTTTTATTTCTTTTTCTTGGCTAATGCTGTGATTTTAATTTGATTTCCCTGATTACCAATGAGATGGAGTATCTCTTTGAATATTCATTAACCATTTCTACTAGTTTTGCCATTCTTGTTGTTGTTTTAGTTGGATAGCCCACTCACTTTGCTTTATCCTACTTTCCATGGTAATTCACAGAAAGTCTAAATATACTGTGAAATTTTTAGATGCCTTGTGATAGTTACTTAAAACTTTGTGTATATTATGGTATTTCCATCTATCTAAATTTAGTTATAGATTTCCCTTTATTCTTCTGAATTTTATTTTCTGTTCCCAAAGATTTTTCTGATTTATCTTATTATTATTATTATTTTGCAGTACTGGGAATCAAACCCAGGGGCCCTTTACCACTGATCTACACTTCCAGCCTTTTTAAATGTTTATTTTTGAGACAAGGTTTCACTAATTTGCCCAGGATACCCTCACACTTGTGATCCTCCTGCCTCAGCCTATTGAGTAGTACACATTTTATTAAAAGGAAAAGAAGCTACATTAACTAAATGTGATTTTGCTGTTAAATTTGGTGCCCTATTAGGAAGCTAAAGTTTTTTTTTTTTTGATAGAGAAGGAGAGACATAATTTTTATTTAGTTTTTCATGTGACCCTCATTCCTCAGACATTTTGTTGTGTACGTGGTTCTGGGGTTTGAACTGGCATACTTGCGCATGCCAAGCAAGCCACCATTTCCAGCCCCAGGAATCTAAAGTTTTAATGTGATGTGAGGTAGGAACTGACAGCATTTTTTAATCAGATCATTAGATAATTTAAAATATCACTTATTAAATATTTTATTATATTCCTGTTGATTCAAAATTTCACAGTTATCCTAATTGTGTTCTCTCTTTGTCCTTTTCTTTCCCCTCTTCCTCCCACTTTCTCTCAGATCTTCCATTTTTTGTTGACTTGTGCTTGTGTCTACACCATCATCTCAACCAAGAAGTATTGTGTATTCTTATAGCTATAGAGGAACATACCATGTATGATTGTTTAAATGTTGGTTATTCCATTCTATTTATCTTCTAACATAAAATAACATTAAATTTGCTATTGTATTTTGAAAAACCAAGTATAGTTTTGACGGAAGCTTCGTTTAATTTGGATCTTAATTTGGGGATGGTTGACATGATCACTCTATTGAGTATTCTAGTCCATGAATGTAGTGTATTCAAAAAATGACTTGGCTGTTGTTTATATGATGAATGACAGTGAAAAACAGTATTAGAAAGAAGCACCACTTTCAGTGTTTCAGGATTATTCTTCAACATTTAATTTTTAATTATTTTATGGTGCTAATTTTCTAATATCTCTGTGTTGATCTTAAATAGAGAATTTATTGATTGTTCTTATTAGTAGCTTTCAATGGGCTCTTTAAAATTTTATCTCTTCCCACTCAACTTGTACACCTTTTTCTTCTATTTCATTAGGAATATTTAGGATTTGATAGGAATATTTAAAATTAATAGCAACTGGGGTTATCTTTATTTTATTCCTCATGTTAAGGGAAGTCTGTTTCTATATTAAGTTTGACAGTTCTTATAGAATCAATTTTTTTCCCAGTAGAAACATTTCCAAATATTTTTGATAAAGAGTTGTCTTCCCTTTCATAAAAAGTAAATAGAAATGGCATATTTAAGATGACTACAATTTATTTAAGTGGCAGTGTTAAATAGTGTTTATAAATATGTATTTCCCAGTTGAAAGGATGTTTTGGTAAAAGCATAAAACATTAACAAACTTCATAATATGAGTGACTATTGATGTATGAATGAGAAACTATTTCCAGTTGGGGAACACAGGCTGACTCTTCCTTGCTTCCTTGGCCTTTATAATTTCCCCTTTATAACACTTAAGGCATTATATTGTAATTGTTTTGTAAGATTTTCATTGACACTCTGAAATAGTTGAGGCTGGATATCCTTCACAATTACCCTGGGTATCTAGCACAACGACAACAGAATAGCTCTTCAATAATTTTTTTTTAAATGAAAATACATATCAGAAATAGCCAATGATTCCAGGAAATCCAGGAAAAAACTCCGGCCAAATGGCAGTGATAGTGCAAGGATTAGGCTCTAAAACCAGAGAAAAGCCTGGATTAGAAAATTGGAGAATATCAGAAAATTAGCAAGGCCAATGTCAGTGAATGAGGCACAGGGAAGGAAGGTGGCATATGAGAAATGAATGAGAAGGGACACCTCAGAGGAACACAGAGGTGTTTTAAAAATGTAATGGTGACCAGGAAGAAGGAAAGATGGGTTGGCCTTGTGGGAAAGGCAATTTTAATGTTACTAAATTTGAGAATGAGACAAAAACTATTTTTAAGGTTACAGAAAATAACTTTAAAAAGAGCTTAAATTTGATGGTGTTTAACCCCTGTTTGAAGTCGATATAATTGAATTTCACAAGATGTATAAATTCTGATGTTTTAAAAGCCTGTGACGAGTACTTTAGTGGGTCCATTAGCTTAGTTTCCTTATTTATGGAGGAAAAATTATTTTACTATCTCATTTTACAGCAGAGAAATAGAGACAGCAGAGTAATTAAAAATACATTTGCAGACTTGGGTTCCTATGAAGAAAATTCTAGAACTGTAATAAAAATCCGTTTCCCACTTACTGATCGTATCATATTTCAGGACTGGGTCATCGAAAAAATCTGCTACATCTGGGAAAGAACATTCAATCTCCTTTTGCATAATGTTTGAAGTAAGCTTTTGTACATGATAAAATGTGGAAGTCTGTACAAAAGTTTTTATTATTCAAAACTGCCTTCTTTGCAAAATATGTCATCTGGATGTTTACATAAAGATTCAAAATTTGTATTTTATTTTCTTCATTTTGGGTTCAGCATGAACTGATGAAAGAACAACCAGGTCAGCAGTTTTGTCGCCATAGAACTGCAAAAAAGAGCATTCAAATTGCACTTAGCCCCTCCTTGATGATACTGAGTGTTGTAAAGAAGATGCTTTTCACTTAAAAATTTGATGCAATTAACCAGCTTTGAATTTTCTCACATCAGCAAATCTTGTATTTGAGTGATCCAAGTGATTGCTGACACAAACTCCCAGCTAGGGATGAGGAACTTTTCTTAGTGCATAAAAAGGTACATAGCATGGCTGTTTCAATTGGGGACAAGAACACATACTTTACTATACTTCCCAGAAAGTCATTAATTGGTGAGGTCTCGAAGAAGCAGCTCTAAGCTAAAGTCAAAATAATCAAATCACAGGAGTAGTAAGAAAACTTTGTTCCTGACTTGTAGGATTGATTTAATTTCTTGAAAACATATATTGATAACTTTGTCACATATAGTTTGTCTGTGAAACATAAAGTTTCGCTTATTTAATTTCTACTTCCAGGAGAACTCCACTGAAGTTGAGATGCAGGAGCACTTCTGCTACGGTGTGTATCACATTGGCTATGCCTTGTTGATTAAGAGTGGCGTGGCAGAAATAGAATCCACCTAGGAGGAGGGTGAACATGGATATGAATATATACCGCACAAGTTATTTGCAGTTTGTCTTAAAGCCAATTGCTAATTTTTCTGAGCCTCAATTTCCTTACCAATAACTAAAAATAAGTCTAACCACCTTGGGGCACTGTTAAGTTAAATAAAATATGTGTATTTAAGTGAACTCAGTAATGATTAACAAAACTGCACCTGGAAGTGTTTTACTTCTATCTGTCAAAGGAGTGACATACTTAAAAATCTTAGATTGCCTTTTTTCTCTGAAAACTATAACTTGCTTTTTTGTGTTCTGCTGTATCTCTCTACTATCCTTTATAAAATTACTTTCTGTGTCTGTAAATTACATTATAGCACCTGCATAGGGTTTGACAAGAAACACTTTTTATTGTAATTTCATCCCAACTGAATTAACTTATTTATTCTAACACAGAGATAATGCCTCACTCCCGACTTTCAGATGGAATTCATTTATTCACATAGTGTGCTTGTGGTGTTTGGTTTAGCTTAAGGGGTATGAAGCTGTGGTCTCTGCCATATAGCACATGTTCCAGTAAGAGGACATCTAGGACCATTAAAGGCACTAACAATAACTGTGGGGGAGCCCAGATGAAGAAGAAGGACTAGAATAATCTAAAGTAGTACAGAGTCCAAAAGGAATTAGAAACCGCAAACAAGGTGACAGCTGTTTTTGATGTTATTGTCTCCATCAGATTTCTCCTGCTCAGATATCATCAGGATGTAGGTGACCACATTAGTTCAACCAAGATACACAGACTCTGGTTTACTGTTACAGCAGAACTTACATGAAGTGACATACGTGTGGGGACATTTATCACACTTTGCATCAAGAAGTTGAGAAAGATAATGAGTCCAGTGTTGGTTAGTTCGATAACTGAAATACTGTCATGTGAGCCCCAGGTTGCTTTCTTGCTTTTGGTCTGTTGGCTCAAGTTGACTCTCCTGATGTGTGCAGGAGTACCTCAGCAGATCCAGGCCTTATTTTATAGTATGGGAGGGTTAAATGGATTTAATGTCAATATTCCAGTGCGGAATCCTTGAGAATTCCGCACCACAGGAGAGAGAGTATTCCCTTATTCAGCTCATTTTATGCACCACACACTCTTTTAACCCTCACAGCAACTATAGTCAGTAGAAATTTTATCATCTCTCTTGCATCATGGGGAAAATGAGACTCCAAGGAACTGTATACTACTTTCCTTCTTGGTACTCAAATAAATTGTGTGGTTAAGATTTAATGCCACAGGCTTTCGGGGTTTGAACATAATGCATAATAATACCTGGAGACTCCTGGGCTTTTTCTAGTCTACAAATTGAAGAATAGTGCTGATTCATTCATTTTTTTCTTTCAAATATTCAATTAAAATCACTCCTTTTCTTCATTAATGTAAATATTTATTCAGCACCTCCTCCATGGTAGGTATGGTACTTGCTTACAGTTTTAGTGTGATAGAAAGAGACCCAGTCCTAGTTCCTACATAGAAACATGAAAATTAATGTAGAAAACATAGAAATTAAATAAATGATCACACATTTATAAAATTGCATTATAGATAAATGCTGTGGAGTTCAGGAAAGCATGTGGAATGGGACCTAATCTAATCTGGAGGTCAGGAAATCATCCTTGAGAAAGTGATATTTGAATGTGATCTACAGGGTGAGTTACTTAGGTCTACCCTGGGGAAAAGCTCCTTTCTGGCAGTCGGTAATGACTGTGGTCTCTAACTTGCAGATTTCAGCCTAGGTGATGTGCATAGAGAAACATCTGCGTTAGCAGTCTACCCAGGCATAGTCTTCAGTCCATGTATCCTCAGGGAAGAATTTCTGCAGACACAGTATTCATACCCTCAGCAGAAAGATGTCTTTGAAATTGATGCTCATCTTGATTTCCAAAGATATCAAAGAGTCAGGTAGGACCAAACTAAGAGCAGTATGGGGATGGGATAGGATGTCCCCATCCCCAAAATTTGGGACAGACCTCAGATTGATTCTTTTTTTTTTTTAATTCAGTCAACATACTCATACATATAGGAGGGAATCATTACCATGTAATCATGATCACATGCATAATGAAAGAGCAAGCCAAGGTGAATGCCAGTTCATGATCTCCCTCCTTAGGATTCCCCCGATCCCACGTTTCCCCTACTTTACCCCTGTGTTAGTTGGGTTTCTCATGGAAGCCGAAGTTTCCCCACTGGGTTGATAAATCCCTACTCCCTTCCTCCAGTTGCCTTGGTATCCCTCTGATTCCCACCCCCTCCCTGTCTCCTTTTCTTCATCCCCCAGCATCATAGGCAAGGTTCCCCCTGTTCATGTAAAAATTCACCCATGTTAAGGTTGTTATTAGATTAGCCTACTTTCAGTCTGTTTCAGATTGTATTCTAGCTTCCACATATGAGAGAAAACATTGGGCCCTTGAGTTTCTGAGTCTGGGATATTCACTCAGCATAGTTTTTTCCATCTTCATCCATTTGGCTGCAAATGCCATGATATCGTTCTCTCTAATAGCCAAGTAGAATTCCACTGTATATATGTACCACAGTTTTTGAATCCACTCTTCCAGTGTGGAGCATTTGGGTTGGTTCCATGTTCAGCTATAGTAAATTGAGCTGCTAAAATCATTGATGAAGCTGTATCTCTGTGATATGCTGATTCTAGCTCTTTTGGGATAATACCCAGGAGTGGGATACTTGGGTCATAAGGTAGTTCCAGCCCTAGTTTTTTGAGGAGTCTCCACACTGCTTTACAGAATGTCTGTATAAGCTTGCAGTCCCACCAGCAGTGTGAAAGTGATCCTCTCTTTCCAAAACCCCTCCAGCATCTGTCATTGTTTGTATTCTTCATTTTTGCCACTTTGACAGGAGTGAGGTGGAATCTCAGTGAAGTTTTGATTTGCATTTCTCAGATTGCTAGTGATGTAGAACATTTTCTCATATATTTATGGGCTTTTTGGACTTCCTTTGTTTAGAAATTTCTCTTCATCTCCCTATCCCATTTATTGATTGGATTATTCGTGGTTTTGGTGTTCAGGTTTTTGAGTTCTTTGTATATTCTGGATACTAGCCCTCTGTCTGAGGTGTAGCAGGAAAAGATTTTCTCCCATTTTGTAGGTTCTCTCTTGATACTCTTGACTAATTCTTTAGCTGTGCAGAAGCTTTTTAGTTTAAAGGCATCCTCCTCATTTATTCTTGGCTTTAATTCTTGCACTATGAGAGACTTGTTAAGGAAGGCAGTCCCGACACCTATGTCATGGAGTGTTGATTCTACTTTTTTCTTCAAGAAATTGTAAAGTTGCTCCTTTAATTTCCAGATCCTTGAACCATTTTGATTTGATTCTTGTGCAGGGTTAGAGGTAAGGATCCAATTTCAGGTGTCCGCATATGGCTATCCAGTTTTTCCAGCACCATTTGTTGAACAGGCTGTCCCTCTTCCACACTATGCTTTTGCCCCCTTTATCAAATATCAGATGGTTGAAGATTTGAGGGTTTGTCTCGGTATCTTCTATTCTGTTCCTTTGGTCTTCATTTTGTTTTGATAAATGCTATACTGTTTTTGTTCTTATAGCCCTATAGTAAAATTTCAGGTCAGGAATTATGACACCTTCTGCTTCCTCTTTCTTGCTTAGTAATGTTTTGGCTATTTTGGGCCATCTGTTATTCCATATGAATTTGAGAATTGCTTTTTCTATATCCATGAAGAATAACAATGGTATCTTGATGGGGATTGCACTGAATCTGTATAGGGCTTTCAGTAGAATGGCCATTTTGATTATATTGATTGTCTAACCAAGACCATGGAGTGTTTTTCCATCTACTCAGGTGTTCTGCAATTTATTTTTTTAATGAAGATTTAAGGAAAGAGATAAGAGCACAATCTCAGATTGATTCCTAAAACAGACATTCACAACAACCAGTCTCAGGCAAATTAGAGAGAGGATTTTGTTCCTAAAGATCCTATCTAATCAGCGCACCTGGAGTGCATGTAGCTTTTATTTGGGCTCTGTCTTTTCCAATCTGTGGATTCTTTAGATCTCCAAACAGATGATATAATGAATATTTTTTGTCATTACAGCCTTTATTGTTGATGTTCCTTGTTTTAAAATTTATCAGATATAGAACTTCTACTGCATAAAGGACTTGATAGAGATTCACATCAGTTGCTCAAAGCTTCACATGTTAAGTACCATTCTTTCCCTTTCACGAATGTGGGAACTAAGGCCCGAAGAAATGGCATATACAAGGTAAGAGTCTTCTAAGTGGGAGAGGATTGGCTTCAGTTCCAACCTGTCCTGCTTAGAATTTGATGCTCTTTCCATTCTCCTTTCCAGTTTAAAATGCATGGCTGTTCTGAAAACAGGAGGAACAGGCTTGACCTGATCCATGATGGTAGCTATAACGGTCATAGTGTACACTGCAGACTTGAAAATAACAAGTGAAATTACTGCCACCAGTTTGACATTTCAGAATGCCTATACGGTTTTCTTTCGGTATCTTGTTCTTCCTTCATTCTTACTGGATAAATTATCAAGTTGATAGCATTTTTGTTTTTCTGCAAATAGAACAAAAAAGAAATGCCCTATAACTAAATGCATTCAAGTTCCTCTGTTTATTTTTCTCTCTAAGGAATTATTTGAGACCTCCTCACTCTCTGGCAGAAAGCCTCATCTGTGTGACCTATGATGGATCTTGTTGCACAAACTTTTGCTTGTCTGACTTCCAAACCTTGGTAGGAAGGGCACTGAACTTCGAGTGATCTACAGGATTGGGGTTCCATGCTGCTTCTGCTGCTGCCGTTGAACCATCACCCCATAGAGACCATGGGCAGTACTGGTTCTGTGATGTTGCATGCTCTGTTCTGGTTCTTCAAGAGGGAAAGATGCCATCTTCCTATGAGTTGGAGAAAAGATTTGGCATAGGCTCCCTACACTTGGAAAAAGAGATGGTCTTTTCCTTTTGCATTTTTCTAAAATGAAAGGAAGCTTTTCTTAGCAGTCTCTCAGAAACACCCCTACACTTCCACGGCCATTGACGCATCCTAACTGAACCACACTGATCAATGGAAAAGAGGTTGAGTTCTTCAATGATAGGCTAAGATCAATCAGTATCCAAAGACTAAGTCTGTGGTTGCACCCAACCTACCCCATAATGGGCATTCAACAGTGGCAGAATGGAGCAAAGATTTTGTTAGTTAAGAAGAAAAAGGGGAATATACTTTAGGGTATAAATATTTATGGTACAAAATTTTAGGCAATGAATTTTAGTTTACACACTAAGTATGAAAGAAGAATGAAGTAGCTAATGAGCAGACTATATAGGTTTTCTCAAATGTCATCCTGGTAGCCATAATTCACTCACAATTTCTAATCACACATTAATATTTGAGTAGTGAAAGTAACAGTTTGGTTTGGGGAAAGCATTCTTAAAGTTTGAAAATTCTGTTCTACCAAGATATGAGGAATATTTCTTTAATTAACTTTATTATTTTGAAAATAAGACATATTATCATTTACTATAAGAGTAACTGCTTTTATGTTAAAATGAAATCTCTGGACCATTTGAATATAACACAAGGAAGTTATGAAATACAGATGGATGTAGCTGCAAAGTTTGGAAATATTCCTATTCAAAAATCTTTCCTCCTAAAAGATGATTCATACTGACAGAGAATAAAAACCATTATTTAATATTTTAATGTAAAAGGTGAAAATTTTAAATGAGTACAATAGGCAATTATTTTAATTAGTGATCATAATTCTGTTTCAACAAAACAAATTATTTAGATCAAATTCCTTGTTTTGGAAAATTATATTTTTTATAATGAGCAAAAATCCATTTAATTGAATTTTCTCCCTGATAAGACAATTTTAGGTTTGAGTACCCAATGCACAATTTTAATTCATTGCACATTTATATACTTTTATAACAGATTCTTGGATTGCTTGTATAGGTGTGTCATTAACACTAACTAGACATTATTAGGGAGAAAAATCAGTTTAACTTAAGAATAATGCAACCACAGAACATGAAAAAATGGCATAACTAAGAAGACTTTACCATCTCTTTTAATCTTTTTATTGCCAGTCTACTTTTTCTTTGTAAATAAATCAATGTTAAAATTTAACATAAATTTGCATGTTAAAGGACTTAGAAGTGCTTTGAGTAAAGAAAGAAGGAAATTAACACATATAAAAGGAAAATTTTAAATTTGGAAATATCAAGAGGTAGGGCTTTCACATGGCTCCATTTTGAAAGTCTTTATGGTCCTTGAGCTTCGGGAATGTAGAATCTTATTAGATGTTCAGTGAGAAGGCAAGGAATCCATCTGGAAATGGTTTTCTCAGTCCTACTGAGTTGCTGAGTTTCTTGTTGGCAGCTTGTCCCTCAGGCGTACAGGGCAGCCAGCCTGGGGCTGCTCAGGTGGAAGGCCACCATGGTCTTTTTTCCCAGGACGCGCTACAGCTGACGATAGTGCCCACGGGGCTCCTTTATTACCTCAGGTTCATAATGATTGACTGACGCATTCACTTGCTTATTAATTCAAACCATTTCTGGCACTATAATTATTCCCATTTTCTCTGCCTTAACTGCTCCAAAGAACATGCTCAAAGTAGCTAAATAATAAGCAGCAGTCCAAGTAGGATAAAAAAAGAATATGTTTTGAAAATGTGCCTTTATTGTTGTACTTCTGCGTTTATAGGATTTAGAAATCACCCAAGGGAATTAGGGCTGAAAAAATATGGCAATCATCTATAAAGCTTTTTAGGCCTCTATTTAATCATCTTAATTCTTTTTGAAACATTTTTATTAGGTCTATTGACTGACTGGTGTGTGGTTATCTCCACTGATTAAGATGAGTAATATTTGACCTTTTCATTAATAGGTGCTATCTTCCTTATGTCTAGTTTTGAGTCTTTTCCACAGGAGGATGGCCTACCAAATATAGAGGAATGTGAAATTCCAGGTGAATCAAAATGTATGTTGTAGAATATTAAGCAATTAAAGGCAATGCTCTTGTGTGGTTTTTTTTGTTTTTGTTTTTGTTGTTGTTCATTTCTCTAAGCTGCATTGATTTTAAAAGACCATAATGATCTACATCTTTCTAGCCTCCAGCTCTTAGTAGATAGCATTTAGATTGAGAAGCATTCATTGAATGTGTATTCTGCACCTACTACCCAAACTTTAATGAGCAACTCACCCTAAAGGTTTGTTAAAATGTATTTTGACTCAGTCTCTCTTTGATTGGGCTGTTAAGTCTACATTACTGTTGATGAAAATATAAACAGCTATGATGGAAAAACAGTATGGAAATTTCTCAAAACAATAAAAAAAATAAAACTACCTTGTGATGCAAAAACCCCATCTCTGGATACATATCAAAGGAAATAAAATCAGCATCTTAAAGACACAGCAACATTCCTATGTTCATTGCAGCCCTACTCACAGGAGCTAAGATATGGACTCACCCTAAGTATCCTACGGCAGAAGAATAAATTAAGCAGATGTGATACACACACAAATGCACATGCACACATTGAAATGTTATCCAGTCTGAGGAAAAGAAAGAAGTCTTGTCATTTGTGACAACATGGATAATTAACCAGAGAGACACTGCACAATCTCACGTGTAGAATCTGAAAATAGGTTGAATTCATAGCAATGCTGAGTAGAAAGGTGACTACTGGAGGCTGGGGAGGGGAGGAAGGGAGGATGTAATAACTTTTCAATTATAAGACATGTTCTTGAGACGTAAAGTACAGGATGGTCATATGGTATTTAATAATAACCTATTATATGCTTAAAATTTGCTAAGAGAGTAGATTTCAAATGTTCTCCCCAAGTAGATGCACACATGTCTACAAGCAGTTACGAGCAGAGTTGATGGATGTGATAGCTTGATTGTGGTAGTAACTTCACAATGTATATGCATATCAAAATTCTTTTGTATACCTGAACTACCTTCAAATTTTGTCAATTACATATCAATAAAGCTGGGAAAAATTAATGCCAGGTGAGATTATAATTGAGAAACTGAAGAAAAGTTTTATGATGAAGTGCTTTCAAAGACATTGAATATGCTTAAAAACCATTTATATATCTACAAAAGTATTTGTACATAAATCATTATTCATAATAGGCAAATACCAGAAACAACTCAAACTTCCATCACATGATGAACGTGGTAGAGACATGCAGCGGGGTATTATTCTGTAGTAAAAAGGAATGTAGTTCTAATTTATGCACAATATCAATGAAAACATTGATATATGAAAGAAGTCTATCTCAAAGAACTGCATATTGTTCAACTCTGTTTAGTTGAAGTGTTCCAAATAGGCAAATCCAACGAGACAGAAAATAAAATGATTTTGCTTTGTCCTGAGACAGTGGGGAAATGGAGAGTGATTTGGGGGCATAGGGTTTCTTTTTAGGGTTCTGAAAATGTTCTAAAAGTTGCTGTGACTGTGAATTCATGATGCTATAGTAAAAGTCATCAAATTGTAGACTTTAAGGTAGTGAACTGTTAGGAGTGCGCATTATTTCTCAACAAATCTTGTATTAGAAAATGAACAGGCAGTTTGTTCCCACGTGATATTGACTACTGGTGTTCAGACCACATGTGCAGCAGAAAGGCACCTTGTGAGTTTAGGGAAAGCCTTATCCTGGAAGCTTTCACACTGCTGAATGTGTGAATTAGCAGAATGTGGCTTAACCGACTATTACTTCTGGCACTGTTCCTGGTCCAGAGGATACAGCACAGATCAAACATCCACATAGAGCTTGCATTTTGCTGCGGCGGAAGACAGACAACAAACAAAAGAATTATAATTGATGATATATTACACAGTAATAAAGGAGACAGAGACTGGGGATCAGTAATCAAATAGGGAGTGCCAGGCAGGGCTGGGCTTCACAATTTTATATAGGGTAGTCAAGGAAAACTTCGGGGAAGAAGACATTAGCTGATGAAAATCCCAGTCATGAAACTATCTCAAGAATGATACAGAAGCAAAAGTGCAGCAGGCATGCTGTCTCTCAGAACCATCTTTTACACAGTGCTTATAATAAAAGCCACATATATTTAATTGATGAATTAAACCTTTCATGTAAAACCCAGATTCCTAAATAATTGTATAACATTTGAAGAAAGCAAATTAAGTGCACAAATATGGGAACATTTGATACCAGCAGACAGAAACTTTTAAAGGGAGAATTTTGAAAAGTAGAGGGTTGTGTTAGAAATAGTCTCAATTCTCCTCTGTAAAAAAAAAAAAAAAAAAAAAAGGCCCATGTGTCTCTTGCTGTGAATGAGTGCCAACAAGAATACTAAGACGTCAAATGTTTTCCCTCATTTGTGGAGGCTGGAGCTAGACCCAGTCATGGGTGAAAGGTAGTCAAGCTCATGTATTAGACCCAGCAAAGACAGCAACACATGATCTAGGGCAACCATAGATATGTGTGTGGTGGTGGGGACCTGTGGGGGAAGGGAGAGGGAGGGAGGGATCTAGGGAGGCAGTCAACAATGTATCAAACTCTTTACCCCCTTGAAAATCCAACAATACGTATGCAATCATATAATCTGGAAAATTCACAATCTAAGCATTTATATAGCATGTAGGGGAGAAATATAATATAGAAGAATCAAGAGACAGGGTTGTGGGCAATGTGGGGGTAATTCTGGTTTAGGAACATATGCCTATCACATTGTTACCTTATATGTGTTATGATTGTACAATAACTCAACCTCTTAATAAAGAAAAAAAGAACACTAGGATAGGACATGCCTGGAGTCTACACATCGTGAGCTACCAGAAAAAAATGCCATCTATAGGATAAGACATAGCTTCCTCCAGTAGTTTTGAGGGCGTGCACCTTGCTGTGCTAGGAGTTAAATGTGAACCAAGTTACTATGCAAAGCATGTGCGTGGTCAGAATTGTACTAACCTTTTGGGAAAATACCCAGGAGTGGGATAGCTGGGTCATAAGGTGGTTCCAGCCCTAGATTTTAAGGAGTCTCCACACTGCTTTACAGAGTGGCTGGCTTTCACACCAGCAGTGTGAAAGTGTTCCTCTCTTCCCACAACCCCTCCTCCAGCATCTGTCATTGTTTGTATTCTTCATTTTTTGCCACTCTGACAGGAGTGAGGTGGAATCTCAGTGAAGTTTTGATTTGCATTTCTCTGATTATTAGTGATGTAGAACAGTTTCTCATATATTTATGGGCTTTTTGGACTTCCTTTGTTTAGATATTTTTCTTTACCTCCCTATCTCATTATTTGATTGGATTATTTGTGGTTCTGGTGTTCAGTTTTTGGAGTTCTTTGTATATTCTAGATATTAGCCCTTTGTCTGAGGTGTAGCAGGCAAAGATTTTCTCCTATTCTGTAGGTTCTCTCTTGTGGCAATGATTCCCTCTTATATGTATAACTATTTTGAATGAATAAATAAAAAACAATACTAACCTTTCAAGGTTTCAGCCCTCTGATCTACTGTCAGAGCCTTGGGTTAGCATGGCCAGTTTCCAATGAGGCTGACTTCCTGAAGGCAGTTCTAATTTAAGATGCTTAGACTGGAAGGCAGCTGATTAGGGGCCATTCCTTCTACTGACATGTTCTTCCGTCTCCACTAGCTTCTGTCAGCCCCAGATCCATGGTTAAGGCTGGCTTCCCTACATTTAGTCTCTGATCTAATTCCCTTTGATCACATTCAACTCTGGAGTACATCTTAAAATCTTAATATATGCCTATTTATATATCTGTTTCATATATATGTATATAAAATGAATATACCTATACATATGTACATAAATATTTTAAAGATTTTGAGAGGTGAGAATGGAGTGGTGAGGCACTTGATCAAGACAATACAGATCTATAATTTAAAACTGTAATCTACTGATTCAATATTAATATATAACATTATTACTAAAACCATGCCCAATTTCCACGGAGATTATAAAGGCAAATCTTTGTCAATTATATCTGATTTTTCATTTCCTCAAAATTTCATCCCAGCATTTTCTTTAAAATTTTACTACATGGAAATAGTAACAATTCAGTTGTTTTAAGCTCATTACTTTGGAGGAAGTAGAGTGTGTGATGTGATGAAATAAAGAAATTAATATGGAATCCACATTTTGAAAAACTATACAAAGTTTTGGACAGAAAATTTTATTATATGCCAATCTGATAATACTAAATGTTTTGTATACCCTATAGTAGTAGTAGTGTTTAAATATTTAGATAACAAACAAATCTAATAATGTACTTCAAATTCCAGAAAAGCTTCTTTAAAATTATATTAGCCATTATATTACGGTTTAGATGCAAGATGTTCTCCAAAAATTCATGTGTGAAAAACAGAAAGAAAATTTAGAGATGCACTGATTGGGTTATAAGAGATTTAACCTGATCAGTGCATGAATCCCCTGGTAGGGATTAATGTGGTGGTAACTGTAGACAGGTAGGGTATGGCTGGAGGAGGTGGGTCCCTAGGGGTTGTCTTTGGGGTATCTCATAAGTCCTTGTTGAGTAAAATGCCCTCCCACCCCCACCCCCTCTCTCCTGCCTGGTGTGATAGCTTGAGCCTCTTCTGTCTACCACATTCTTTGTCCGTGTGGTACTGCCTCACCTCTAGCCTGGAGAAACAGTGTGGGCTCTCTATGGACTGAGACCTTATAAACTGTGAGCCCCCAAATAAACTTTTCCTCCTATAATAATTGTGCTTTTGATCACAGCAGTGAAAGACCTGACTAAAACACCAACTGTGTTTAATTTTATGTCAACTTGACTGAACTAAGGGATATTAAGTTAGGTGATAAAACCTTATTTCTGAATGAATCTATGAATGTGCTTCCATTTCAGTCACTAGACTAAGTAAAAATGCCTGCTCTGACCCATGTGGGTGGACGTCATTTAGCTTGTCTAAGACACCCCTAAATAGGAAAAAGAGGGAGGAAGAGTAAATTTGATCTCTGAACTGGGGCTTCCATCTTCTCATGCCTTCAAACAGTATCTGTTCTCCTGGTTCTTGAGTTTTTGGACTCCATGGAGGACTTAGACCATTGCTTCCTGCTGGCAAAGGTTATGGTGTCTTTGGATTTGAACTGAAGTACTCCAGTGACTCTCCTGATTCTCCATCTTGCATGTGGAAGATTAGGGGACTTTCCAGCCTCTGTAATTCTGCAAGCCAATCCTATAATAAACACTGATTAATGCACTAACAACACTTTTATAAATGACGTCAAAAGCATACTTATCAGGAGATGTTAGCATATCAAAGATCTAAGTTCACTACCATTGCTGGAAAGTATCTTGAAGAAAAAAGCCTCACTCCTAAAACAAAGAAAGAATTCTAGAAAAAAAATAGGTCAGGGAGCAGCAATTTTGATGAAATGAATTTGGACACTGCTAAAGGGGAATCAATAGTATAGAATTATATTATTATGTCAATATTTACATATTTGATGAATACATAAATGTTAATAGATGTTGACTAGAAATTTTAAGTTTGCTAAAACAAGCTCTTATTTTCTTTTCAAAAGTCTCCCTCTTTGTATATTTTGGTGTATGTTAGGGAACTAAGTAATATTTAATACTTAGGGGACTGTATGTGGGATTTCAGATTAGCACTATAGAACCTCTTCTATAAAATTCTATGGCAGTCCCCCGAGACTAACACAGTGTCAATCAGCTAAGTAAGCAGAGGGCAGCCAACTGGCTGTGCAGACTTTCCCGTTATTGGTAAGATTATGTGTCAACACCCTAATGGCTTTGAAGGATTTGTTTCTTTCTAGAGTTCAAATTACAACTCTAAATAGAGATGAAACAATTCACTTCCCAGAGAGGAAGGAATTTGAATTAGACAATAAAATAACAGATAACAGGACTGTGCTCTAAATATAAAGTTTTATTTTACCAGGATGAATCACTGCTAGCATTCAAAGGGCCATAGGCAATGAGACTTGGATTTGAAAAGTAATATAACTCTTAGGAACAAATAAATGAGCAGCATAAATGAAAAACAAAATTCAATGTAGTGTTTGTAATGGGGAAAAGTAGTCAAGATTTCATGAAACTAAAGTTTATTGTGAAAATTTTTTCAACCTGCAGTATGGATATAAAAGCAAAATTTTCAATTTTCAATGAAAAATTTAAAGAATGTATAATGTAGTGACCTCATCCAGTCCTGAGGCTATAAATATCTATAATGTTAAAGATTTCCAATTTCATTTCTTCATGTGAGGGCTTCTTCTCTCTTCAGTACTAATCTCATGCATTGTTTTGCTATTTTAAAAAATGTCAATCTAGTATCTGATAAATTTAGTTTATCCAAACAGAATTAATGATTGTCTCCCCACCCCCTCCAAATTTGTCTCTTCCACCCATCTTTCTCATGTCAGCAGACAGCAATTCCTTTCAGCTGCTGAGACCAAACACCTTGACATTGTCTTGATCTTTCCCACACCCTGCAGAATTTGACCAATAAT